>VZRN01000467.1:2155300-2346652 GCA_013397935.1 Dasyornis broadbenti
TTTTTTTTTTTTTTTTTTTTAGGTTTGCATGCATCAAAAGTTATACTTTCATTAACTGCTCATTTAAGAGGCAAGATATCTGCTGAAGTAATCATATGGTCTATCGGCTTGTTATCCAATACACAGGGAAGTACCAGCATAACTGGTCTGGGAGGAAAGGCTTGACCCTGCAGGTTTTGAATATTTATGTTAAAATTATTTAGAGAACAGGACTTAAAGTTGGTGTCTGAGAGAAAAATAATAATGAGGTTGAAAAGAATGTGTGTGAATGTGGACATAAAGGAAAAGCACACTAATATTATCCTGAACATTGTGATATGCTGTAAGGCAATAAAATCTCTCCAGGGTAGGTAACAGATAAATATGGATGGACAGAGGGAGTGAGAGAGGGATCAATACATAGATACATATATATACCTAGATAGAGATTAATTACAGTAATAACACTTGAATGTCTTCCTATATAAATTGGCTTCTACAGCAGATTTTAAAATATCTCTCTGGACCAATTCAATCTAGATTAATTTGACTTAATTCTAGGCACTAATATGAGCACTTAAAAACAGAAGCTGAATGGTCCATGTGCTTCCTGTGTACTCTTCTGATAAAGCACATCAATCAATAAGGTGAAAAACCCCTCCAAGAGCAGTTCCCCATGTCTAGAGAATTCAGGACAACCAAAGGCAACTTGGCTAGAAATACAGGCCCCTTCTAAATCTCAAGACTTCATAGGGATATATATCTAGGGTTTCTTTTTGCTATCCCCCTTCACTGTCTTTCATATGCTCTTCTGCAGAGAAAGCTCTGGTAGTACTCGCTTTTCTTTTTAAGTATTTGAGGACTCAAAGATGAAAAGGGCTAGATTTCTGGATGTACAGTAATTTGCTTTTTTCATGGTGTCGTCAGCTGATATGTTTTAATTGAAAATAGGGTAGCTTAGAAAACTCAGTTATGGTTGTGGTACTTGATAATAATTCTTTATGGAGAAGTTGCTTTCAGCTGCATGACCTGAGCAGTATAGCCTTAGACAATAAAAGGAATCATAGAATCACAGATTTGCTTGAGTTGGGACAGAGACCTTTAAAAGCATCTAGTCCAATCCTCCTGCACTAGACCAGGTTGCTCAGTCCCATCCAACCTGACCACTCCCAGGGATGGGGCATGGAGTAGATAAAGGAAATAGAACTGAATTAATACAAAGTTTGAGCTGTTTGTTTGAAGTTGGTCGGAGAATGACACATCCTTATTCCTTGCACATTTCTATATAAACTCTTTGTCTGCACAGGTAACCAAATATATTTAGAGTCAGTGTCAGAAAACTTGACCATGTCAAACATCTATTTTCTTGCTGAAAGTATTTCATAAACCAGAAGAGAGGTTGAACTAAAACTAGCATTAAATATTTCATATTTGAGAACCAAGTGGTAAAAAAGGTGCATTCAATAATTTTCTCTGTAATCTCCACGATAATGAAGTGCTATATTAAGTAAGAATGTTAAATTAAGCGAAAATGTTAATAAGACCATCATTGTAGATACACATTGTTATTATTCCATTTTGACATTGTGTGCTATGTCATTTCTGCTGGCATGAAAGAAGCAATATTATAGTGTCTTAGGAATGAAAACAACGCTACTTGCAATAAGAATCCCATGATGTGAATTCCTTAGAAATAATCACGGGAATAGTTTTTTTAAAAGTAAATTATTGAAATAGACATAGCCTGAATTTGCACTTCTGCACTTAACTTCTATCAATATGTGCTGACAAATGTTATCTAAAAAAGTAAAATCTTGTTTCAGCATTTGTATTGCATATATTTCAACATTCTTATCAAACAAAACATGTAAAAGAACACCTTTCTTATTTGTGTGATTTAGTCTAGTAAGTGTAAACTTAAAACCATCATTCCTCAGATACATGTATGTGCTAGAGATAGGACTACACTCAGGAATGGTGTTGGAAAAGAAAACTGTGCTAATTAGTCATTAAATAGATAGGGAGGCTATAATTTGGAATTTGTGCGGGGAAATGCATATGCACAATTTTCACAGATAAGAACCGAGCCCTAACTTAGGACATGTTTCTCCAGGTGCCATTATTTGATGAGTGTGTTTGCTTTTTGCATTGTTTTTACCATTTTGTTCTTTAATGAATAATGAAAGGTTCAAAGCATAGCTCCTGTAACATTTACATTAAAAATTGTCTTTACTATTTAGCTATAAGAAATCTACTCATTAATGAAATCAGTAAGAATATTTTGTTTAGTATATTAATGAGGGATTGTGAACTTGTTTCTGGTTTTCAGTTGACATGAAATTTCATTTCTATGAAAAGAAAAGTATTCCTAACTTTTCTAGGCTGAAGAAACCAAAGAACTGAAATAACTAATGCCATAGAAATCATTAGTGTTTAGAAATAGATACATTTTCACACATTTTTCCTGCATATTTTAAAGTATAGATTTTTTTCCAATCTGGTAGCTAGAAGTGTGAAGAAAAAAATTAAAAACCTGCAAATGGCTCATGAATGCTATAGCATTTTAGTTGTCATAGTTGGTACATTTTAAGGAA
Organism: Dasyornis broadbenti; assembly: GCA_013397935.1. NCBI lineage: Eukaryota > Metazoa > Chordata > Aves > Passeriformes > Dasyornithidae > Dasyornis > Dasyornis broadbenti. The sequence continues at coordinate 2,157,874 of VZRN01000467.1, forward strand.
GTTTATGGTGATCTTTTATTTTTTGTTATTTATATCCGAGAGACTAGAGAAGTTGAGTGTGAAGAATGTTATACTGAACCTTTACTGAACCTTTTCATTAACATCATCAGCCCATTGCAGTCTTCTACATTTTCACTGAGTCATTTAAATACAATAAAAATGTTTACTGCTAAGGATATACGAAATATTGTTCTCAGCATCACATTGTTTAGCCCTTATCTCTAACCTCACATTTATTATGTGTATTCATTTAGCTTCCAGAAAAAAAAGTGTTTTCCAAAAACACTTGTCAGTGTCTCTCTAGGTAGGCAGATGTTTTACAAATGGGTGCTTAGAGAACTCATTTCAAGTGAAGTTCTTTGCTGACTAAACCAAAGCGCATTTAAATCCCATGTAACCATTCAAATATAAAATACAAGTGAGCTTTCAACAATATTTATTCTCGGGTTGTTTTTTTTCCCAATTTAGCCTAAGTACCCAGTGTTGACTTGCAGTCAACAACAAAAAAATGATCTGGATCCCACTGAGATCATCTTCCTGAGATGAGTGCTAACAGCAACATATCTTTGATAGGAGAAAGGACAAGGCCCTAAATTTTGTGAAGATTTTTCCAAGTAGTTTATATAAATAACTCTTTAAAGGTTGTTCATTTTTTGTTTAGCTGAACTGTGTCTATTAATGCCAAATTTCTCCCAAGCAGCTGAAAGCTATTATTACTGCATTGTAGCAGAACAAAAATATGTGAAACTGTGAGCATAATACTGCTTTGAGTATTCTAATACTGTGCTCTTATGAAAATTGAACCAAATAAAAATTTATTATAAGAATGAAGAGTCTCACATTCTAATGAAATAAAATATGTATATTCAGCATTGCAGAAGTGACAATTAGGCAAGTTTTCTTGTTATATTTCTATAGCTGGTATAACTTAAATTTCAAAAGGCAGCACTTTCATTAAATTAATCTGGAGTACTACATAAGTTATTTTTGATGCTGGCAGTACTTAGAAATGGACACACACATTCGTATTTTTGATCATAGGTTACTGGCACTCTATATATAAATATATATTGTATGTTTCTTCAGCTGTTATATTGAACTTTCACATCTAAAACTCTACCTGGGAAGAAATGCATTTCTAATTCTCATTGTTTTAGGGCTGCACTCATTTGTAAGCCTTGAATGTGTGTATATGCATATTCTTACCTAAAGAAGAGGTCACTGCAACCATCATATTCCTCACTTATGCTGTTCACCATCAGTAATATTTGTCCTAAAGGGTGAGTTATATCATGATCAAAGTAAGATCTGCTGCTGCATGTGCAGCATCAATTTCATGTGCTTTCCAAAGGACAACTTCACAATACAAATCCCAGCCTGATACAATGAATTCACATCCATTACCTTACCAAAGGAAAATTTTCAGTTTTCTGGACTCACTAAAGTTTTATAAAATTGTTTCCTTTGGTCAAAGAATTGTAGAAACAGAAAAGTCATACTGAATGTATCATGCATGCTCTTGCAGAACGTTGAGTTTCGAGTTTATTGCTATTAGTGCTCAGAGATAATATGCAGGCTACTGAATCATCACTGCTGTTCAGTGTTTTTTGCAGCCACAGAAGCAGATGATAGATGCCCTTTTCCTATGACTTCAAAATGGACTCATCATTTGTCATTAAAGCTGCAAAAACAAGTCTTTAAGAGAATGTCTTCTTTCTTTGTCTTTCTTTGTCTTTCTTTCTTTCTCTTTTTCTTTCCTTTCTTTCTTTCTTTCTTTCTTTCTTTCTTTCTTTCTTTCTTTCGTATTTCTACCTTCTGTATTTCTTGTTGAGCTTTCCTTTTCTGTCTCTTGTATTCTGCAGACACTGTAGAAGATGAAATGGAAATGGCCACAGTACGACATAGACCTGAAGCTCTTGAACTGCTGGAAGCACAGAGTAAATTCACAAAGAAGGAACTTCAGATCTTATATAGAGGTTTCAAGAATGTAAGCATTTCCTTTTTGAATTTACAGTCCATTTACAGGATATGCCACTGCAATCTCAGCTGTATAAGAGTCACAAGCAGTACAGCTCATGAGATTGAGTAGCTAAATATTGCATGTCTGATCAGATGAGGAAACAATCACCCTGAAACAACTGGGCTATTTAATGACCAAAAGATGCAGACAAAATAGAAAGCATCCAGAAGAGAATTGTTATAACTTAGCATAGTAGGACTTTGTTTAAAGACAAATTGAAAGTTGTGATTAGGTTGTTTGTCAAAGGATGAAATAATGGAAGAGTCCTGAAGAATTTGGTCAGTAAGAGGAAAGATTTTGATTTTTGTGTTCACAGTAGCTGTCACAAGAAGTAATTTACTTTCAACTGCACTGGACAATTTTTTTATTTGGTGAACAACTGTAGATAATTTCTTCAGTTATTACTAGTTCTACAAATCTATAAGCTTTTTTGATCCCTTTACTGGGACTAATTGTGGATTTTTTTGCTGATAAAGTGTGGCATAGTGGCAGGTTCAATGTTTTACTTGGCAGGGATCCCATCTGAGCACCCCAGTACATGGGGATAGCCTGACTCCTTTTCCAGTGTGTACAGCTGTCCTGTAGTGCTGGGCTTGGCTTTGACTTGTGAGGCATGCGTTATTAGTACAGCAAAGAAATAAGGCTCAAAAAGATGTTAGCAAGTAGTACTAAACTCTATTTTCATTTAAAAATAGACTTTTTCTCTATTTATTTTAATATAGTGTGATTAAAAATATGTAGACTTTTGCACGCAGTTAACATTGGATGGAAAATATTAAAAATATTATATTAAAAATTAATAATGGCAAATTTCAGATCATCAGTGTTTAATGTTGATCCATACTGTCAGCTGTAAGTATTGGAACTGTGTAGGTGCTATGTCCCCTGCTAAGCTGAAGCTAAAGATTAATTTAATTGCATCTATCACCTTGTAGCTTAGGTTTTCTTTCACCCTTCTTCGGTGAAAAGGGCTGACTTCTTGCCCATGGCATTTACTACTCAGATGAAACTGCGTAACGAAGTATCACGTCGCTAAAAACACAATGAAGCTCCACTATGGAATCAGAGAGGATGTCTTCAATAGCTTGTACAAGACGTGTAAATCTTGCAGAGTTCTTAGCTCTCATGCATTCTGTAAAGAAAGCAAGACATGCAAAGGAATGTTTCAAACATATATTTTTATCAAAAGCTTATCATACAAGTGAGACAGAGTCCCTTAATGTGTCCTGTCTATATCATCCTCAGTTCCAGAAGTATATAATGTTGGCATGTTAGTGATTAACAGTGATTGCTCTTAAGAGCTTTTCATTTCCTCAGGGTTCCAGAGAACATTCCCCTGCTAATGACAATATTCTCTAGACATTGCAAATCATGATCTAATGTCCCTAATTATCTATGGCAAAAAGGTACAAAGTATAGTGGATAAAATAAGCCTTCTGTCTGTTTCTCTAAGAAGAATTATTTTTAGAGTCTCAGAAATTAAGAACCTTGATATTTCTTTGCATAAAATGAGGTACAGAGAAAGAGAATAGGTTATAAGGAAATATTTTAATTGATGCCTGTTTTAGCATGTTCTGAAAAGAGGAATTCCAGCTCTTCAAATGCTTTTCTGTTCCAAGATGTAAGTTCTACTTACATCAAAGGAATGCTGTTGGTAAGACATGGTAAGACATGGTAAGATATCTTTATCCATTTATTTCTTTTCCTTATCAGTATATGATAATTCAAGACACTCATGTCTAACATATCTTTGACTATTTCTTGAGCATGAACTTCTGGGTTTTTTTGTGTAATATCATTGCAAAATTATCAATTACTATCTAAAATGATGTAAAGCATTCCCAGGGCTAGTGACTGTTATAAAGATAAATCAGTTTAAAGTAGTATTCTTAAGCACAAGCATTGGATTTCAGAAATTAAGGATTTCAAACTTTTGGTTGAGTTGGAGTTTTTGTTTCTCATATTAGCAGTTTCTACTGCAAAATTTGGAGCTAGAACACAGTTCTCTAACCACTTCAGAGAATGGGTAGGACAGACCTACTGCAGCTCTATGAGCAGCTTGCCTATGCTGACTAGTTCACCTTTCCTGTCACATATCTACATTTTATCAAATACTGCTCGAGTGGCTTTGGTGGGTATGGATCCAAAATCGCATTGCAGTGCCTGCCATGGTCTGCTCTTGGACTGTCTCCCCCTTAGAGAGCTCCATCATCCTCTTCTGCCTGCCACAGGCCACCTGCCTTCTCGTTTTGTGATCCAGCTGAATGCTATCCTGCCAATACCTGCACCCCTGTGTGCTTCACATGGCTGCTTCGTGTACAAATATCTGCTGGGGCCACCCAGCTGGACAGTGACTTTGCTTTGCTGAGCAGGAGCCAGCAAATGTGTCTGTGCAGCAAAGCAGGTCAAGGGAGCACTGGGAGGCCACACCAGCCCTTCACTCAGCACTGGTGAGGCCACACTTGAAGTGCAGTGGCCAGTTCTGGGCTCCTCAGTAAAACAAAGATATGGACATACTGGAGAGAGCCCGGCAAAAGGTCACAAACATGTCTAAGGGACTGGAGCACCTCTCCTATGAGGAAAGGCTGGAAGAGCTGAGATCAGTCTGGCAAGAGAAAGCTCAGCAGGGATCTCACCAGCATACATAAATATCTGAAGGGAGGGTGTAAAGAAGATGGAGCCAGGCTCTTTTCAGTAGTGTCCAGTGCCAGAACCAGAGGCAATAAGCACAAAGGGAAACACAGGATGTTCCCTGTGTACATCAGGCAACACTTTTGCACTGTGAGGGTCGCTGACCACCAGCACAGGCTGCCCACTGAGTTTGCGTCATCTTCCTCACTGAAGATATCCAAAAGTTGGTTCCCTGGACATGGTCCTGGGGATCCTGCTCCAGGTGAGCCTGCATATGCAGGCGTGCGCAACCAGATATCTCCAGAGGTCCTTTCCAACTCCAGTCATCCGCTGAGTCTGTGAAATTCTGTTTAATTATTCCACTAAAAAGGAAACTCCACTGGAAAGTTTTAATGAAACACCCAGGCACATATATTCAACATGACTCCATCAAAACTTGTGCAGATCCTACCTCTGTGCTTTATGCTTTTCACCTGATGTTTGGCTGTCTTACTATCTCGTTGATAATTTAAGTATATAAAGCAAGATAAATTAAGGCATGAACTTAAGTTACTGTGGTTCTGATGATGCTGTGGTCGTGTGAGATGAAATTAGCAGCATCCTACAGCACAGTAGTACTAATTGTAAAGCTTTTGTCTACAGAATCTCATTCCAGCCAGCTTATTTCCCTGAATCCTACTGAGTTTTAGGATATTGGTTCTGAGAAAGGGATGAACAGAACTTTTCACAGCTTACCTCCAGTTATTTGTTATTTATGACTTCTAATTGCTTACATGTAGTTCTGACTGACTTCAGATGAGAAAGCAGCAAAATACAGCTGTATTTCTGCCATGTTGATGATTACAAAGTTTGATTTATTACCATCAATTTGATTTTCCACTGTATACAAATTACATGCAAAATCCAGGCAGAAGGAGCACAGAGTCTCAGAGAGCATCTCTGTGTGTATGCAAACACCTGGAATCTTTAGAAAGTCTCAGATCACACTGTAGTATGGCTGATGCTCTGAGTAAGCAAGAGGTGGAGTATAATTGCAGGGAATGCTAAAAGATGATTGAAATGCATTGGGAAAATGGCTGTTTTGGTAGAACTCAAGGTCAACATTTAAAATGAAAGGGGAGGTACACGAAAGAAAACATAAGGAAGTGGGATGACACCTTCAGATGACCTAACAACTATTATGAGGAAAATTATCAAGGGAGAACTTCTGTCTATATTAGGTAGTTTAGTCATTTGTAAGCTTCTATACTACCCTTGAAAAATTAGCTTAATATAATTCCTAAGCCATTCTCAGGCTCAAAAGATTGTCCCCAGCACTCTGGCTTTACAATATTCCTATGCTGTTGTTGATGAATTGTTGCTCAGCTGCCATCACAGTGGGACTTTTCCAATTTGTATTTGGCTTCCTGTCATCCCATTTCTTGTAAATTGAAATTGTGATTGCTGCAGTCATTAACCTTTCAAACCAATGGCTCTGTGGCAGTCCTAGTACAAGTGGTACTTCACCATAAATTGTACAGACTATCAAGCATGGACTCAACATGTGGCCTTTCTATCTCTTTTGTCCATTGATAGATCTCTCCCAGTTTAAAAAACATCCCTGAGCTATGGCACATTTCCATTTTAAAAATAGCTAGATAGTGCTTTTTCTGCACAAAGATGCTCCTGTGCTAAATATAAATGTTAATAGTCTTTTAATATTGGTTGATTATTCTTGTAAAAATTTTTGTAGAACTCTGTGTTCGGAAACTACTAGACTTCTCCAGAAAACTGACAGGATTTTTCATGAACATCTATCTTACCTGGCTGTATATCAGAGAAAATGTAAATTGAAATCATACATGCATAAAAATACCCATGGACACATACTGTAGCTTTAAATAGGCAGCTCTATATTTTTGACATTTATTGGGAAAATGGCATTTCTAAGACACCTTTCTTCCCTACTGCAAATGAGACAAAGAATGATAGTAAGAAAATGAATCTAACAATGTTCCAGTTCAAAGATTGGTTCCCTTATCTCACTACCCATCTATGTGCATAAGTCAAAATATGCTAATTTATTCAGGGTTTTTCTCTTTCAGTTATGATGTGATAGAAACATTGTATTACTGCATGTTGCTTTTGTAAGTCTCACAGAAAGTTTAATGGAAGCTAGTTTTAGAGGTGATAAAGCTCATTTATTGGCTGTCTAAGGCATCTGAGTTTTGTATTAGAACATTTTTGCACGTAATTAGCTTTAAAAAGCAAAAGAAAAATTATAAATTTTACAAAAGTAATTGTGATTTAGAAGAACAGAATTGAGTTTGTACACTGAATAAAAATAATTTTCACTGTATAAATAATTTTTCTACTCCTGCAATTTTTTGTTTAATAACGAAGATGAAAGTTGGTTATATACTGTGCATTTTGCAGGATATGCACTAACTTTTGCAAAACCCGAAACATCTCAATGTAATTTTGAGTGCTGAAGTTAAAATTTTCAGAATGATTTAACTTTCCTTTTATATTTGTATGCGTGATATTCTAGAAATACTGAATACATTTGGTTTTTTCACTGCAATTGGAATATACTTGGTAAGAAAGAAGGGATGCGAAATATATCTCAGTGTCCTGCACGCGGATGGCTTTTACCTTTATGGTTATGCTATTTGCACAGCTTCTGATCTATGGCTAATAGAGATGTACAGTTCTGTCTTTCACTTCTTTCAAATGTAGTTTCTAAGATAATCAGTGTCTTGATTAGAAATTATTTAATACAAATTGAAATCTTGTACTGACAAGGGGCATAGACATTTGACTATAAAAGATAGTTTTATAGAGTTTGCAAAGAGTTAAAATACCTCTGTGGTGATCCAAAACAGAGATTTTTGAACTCCATTCCATTTTCCTTGCTTTCTTACTTAACCTTTTCCACCTGTTCTAAGCATGACAAGGGACAATGACAACATAATCCTCTTAGTTTATATCTCTGGAACATTGTATATTATGAAACAGAGGCTTTCATGCTAAGAACTAATATTTTAGCTTGGATCAGCTTTCTCTAAATTTTCAGTGTCACCTATCTCACAGAGACAACAGGATGCCTTCAGTTCATTGTGCTCACATTCAATTCCATACTGAACCTGTGTGTTTGTATTGTAATGAGAAAATGCAGATTCAAGATTAATACAGACCAGAAAAGAGAGGAAAACCTCCAAACTGAACATGAGAGGAAAGAGCGTTAGTGAAAGAGTATTTTGCCTCTCATATCAGTCCTCCAAAGCTTGTTCTTTTAGGTGAAGTAGCTTAGAGCTTAAATATGCTTTTCACCCTCCCATGTGGAGCCCTAGGACAGCAAGGAAGATTTCTCATTTGACCAGCAGTCGGTGCAGTTGCTTTTCCTCAAGATTTGATGATTGTCTGTACAAGTCTTAGAGCTTCACAGCATCTAGTCTTTCCAGATGCAGAATTTTTGACCAAACAGAAGGGAGCCTAGAAGAAAAATAAAGAGCATTTAAAGGTTCCTACCTGGTTTTCTTCGCTAACATGAATCAATACTAAAACCATTTTAGCTATATCCCTCTGTGGCTCTGAATATCAAACAGGGGATGCTCTACTGGGCATCAGTGCACGAGACATTCTCATTGTGCTGAAAGCTTTTGCAGAGATGCTGACCTCTCTGCACAAAACAGTGTTTGAACACCAGTGTTGTGGACATGAAGAGGTTCTACACACAAAGAAGTACCAGCAATTTGTCTTTTCAGATAGACAGTGTGATGACAGCTGAACAGGTTGTGCTTCATGCATATAAACCTGCTAAACTTAGAGCATAGAAATGCCAATAAAATAGAAAAAAATAACTGAACTTGTGAATCTTAATAGAAAATCAGATAGTAGTAATTCAAACTGAAAATTAACATCTCCCCATGTTAAAAAATTCCTGTGACTTTCTTGTCTTAAAAAACTAAAAAATAGACAACAGCATAATGAAGTATAAGCAAGTAAACCTAGAAGCTGATACCATGTGTGCTGTCAATAGACAGATTTCTGTAAATCGTCTTTTTCTCTCTAGGGTTTCAGTATAATGCACATAGCTCAAATTTCCCTGTTATAAAGTTGGATTCTTGTTTTTCAGTTGTGCTTCAGATCATTTGTTTTCTCAACTTTAGATGACTGAAGAAGAACTTTAAAATAACCAGCCCTTGCCAAGGAAGAATTTTGTTATTATTTTACAAAAGCCCTGACATTCATTTACTGGGGACTTAGAGGGAAGTCTACCATATTTCAAACAAGGCTATGTGAAAATCTTTTAACAAACTGAACAATAAATAATGCTTACATTCATTATGTATTTCCTTCAAGTGTTAGTAAAGAGACTTGAAACATTTCAAAAATGTTTCAAATAAAAATAATTCGGAAGTACAGTTTGACAGACCTAGAGTATAGTCATCAGTCATCACAAATTTACAGATCTTCATGGGTTCAGCAGAGATATTTGTTTCAATTAGTCTCACAGTTACTAGCAGAGATTGAAATCTTCTTTCTGAAAGTTAATAGCGAACTCCGTCCCTACACTTCTATTAATCTCGCGACTTGCATGGATATGCTTCATGTCATGTTCTCTAGGGAAAAAATGTCATCTAGCTTACCAAGGACTGTCTTCATAATAGTGGCTGCTTGCTCATGAATTATCTCTGAGAAAGGTAGATGCCAAGTCTCTAATTAAGCAGCATATTAAAAGGCTGTGATTTTAAGCACCAGTATTAATAGTAGTGCAGAGCATCAAATACCTCTAAAGTTCTTTGCACTTAAAAAAAGGTCAGTATTAGATTTTGGTGGAATTGTATTGTTCTGTGTGCTTGTGAGCCCCTCCTATCTGGAACTGGCAATGCCCTGTCCTGTGTTCTGGTGTGCGTTCCCCGGGGCTCAGAAGGGCCATTAGCCGTGCCAGGCTGACACTTGAAGCACAGCACAGACCTTCTGCTCTACCAGCCAGATGCTCAGCGTAACTCATCTGCTGGTAGAGCTGTTTTCTACCACAAGAGCTTTCATGTGCATCAGTTTGGAATATAAATGTTTATGTACTGGAATACGAGCAGCCAAATGTCGTCTTTGGCTGCAGCTCACTGCAGTTCCTTTTTTGCAGCATCTGGGCTAAGCGTTGCAGAGCCTGGTATTCGAGTTATGTGCAATTGTTGGATTTTGGTTTCTGGGTAATCACTAATATTAGAGAAGTAAAGTTTGGTGCAATGCAGCTCCAATGATGTTGTAATTTAAAAATTTAGTAAGTAGACACCTCTTATTCTCTTTTTTCTGCCTGTCACTTTCCTTCATGAGGCGAGATACAATTAACTGTAACTGCTATAAACATTGCACTTTATAACATACAGCTTAACATAAAATGGTTCAGTGAGAATATTTATCAGTTGAGAAAGCAGTGTTCAAAAATCCCTCTGCTTGGCTTTCTTGCTAACAATTTTCTTACTTTGAAAGGATTTTTATACAAAATGTTATAATTCTGTATTAAGTCTTGTACTAAGATGTCTCTCTGTTCTCCTGCAATTCTGAAACAGCAAGTGGACATGCATATTTTCAGGTGGGGATCCTAAGCCCCCAAAATGCGGGGAGTGGGAATAAATATACCTTCTGGTGAAACTTCTCAGTGGTGCAGTTCAACAATTTGGGTCCTGTGGACTTGACAGATAAATCTTATTTGTGCTGGACTCAAGAATCTGTCATGGATCCCAGGAATTTCTAAATAATTTTGTATCTTTATATTCTTTTCTACTTTAAATTTCTGATCAATGTGAACAAAATTAGCAACATGCAGGTTTTGTGAGAAATAAGTGAAACAGGCAAAAGTCCTTTCTTTATTTCAACGGAATTAATTTCTGTGTGCAAATGTCTTTAGATCTACATCTGTGCTAAAAATAAACACTGGGAAATCTTCAAATAAAACAGCAAATCACAAGTTACAAAGCCTCAAGGTCAAATCTTTCAGTGGCAGGGAAGTTTATTACAAGTCTCGGGTCAACCTGCATTTACCTTTGAGTGAAAGTGTCTGACAGAGCCCAAATTCTTTAGATCAGCTGGACATTTGTGCAGTTGCACTTCACTCCAATTATGTGAATGATTCTCATATTAGCTTTCAAGTAATGGAATTTGTTCAACCCAATGAATTCCGTTGTGAAATAATTCTTAAAGGATCTTAGATACGGTGAGTGTCACAGAAGAAATAGGAGCCAATAACTCAGAAGACAGCATGATTCAGTAAACACAGCATGAAACTAGAAGTCTAAAGGCTCCAATCTTTTGGCTCTCTGGCTGGCTTATTAAGTGCCACACACCTTTAAAGGCCTTAACGATCGCACTAAAAAGCCTTCTGGGTTGCCTGAGAGCATTATACCAGTGCTTCAGAGCCTGCGTGGGCTCCACATTGACAGCTGCCTAATTTAATGTCTCTAGTCTGACAGCCAAAACCTTTCAGAGGGTCCCTGGCTATCTGAGAGATTGCTTCTCAGCTATTGATCAAAGCTTCCTCAAACACGTCTTGGGAACAAAGTGGGGAGTACCAGTGGGGGGGCGGGTGGCTGTGGGAAACTGAACTTTCCCAGGAGCTGGAGATAGCAAAGTTCATCCCTAGAGGAGAGAAAAATGAGCACTGAATTCCTCCGTGTTAAGAGTGAAATGTGTGTTCTGTGGGCAGGGTATTCAAGGGAGGTGCTTTACCCCTCAATGGCCAAGCTCTATATGTGTCAAGTAGAAATCACAGTAAACTCATGCCTGAAAAAACACTGATCTAGGAAACACTTTATGTATTTCTAACAATTATTTACCCACTCCATCTATGCATCTCTGACACTGTGACCAGCTTCACGGTGGCCTCACAAAAAAGAAGTGCCAAGAACAACTTTTAAAAGCGAACCCTCGTTGGCTGAATATAGCAGTATTAGTATCTGACATACTATCTACCAGCAATTACAGGTATCAGAACAACATGATTATGGTCTTATTTGTGATTTAAAATATCAGCATTAAGCGCTGAATTTAGATGCACAGGCTACCAAGTCAACTTCACTGAAAAAGAGGCATAGTGCCATCTCCTGTAATGGAACCTAAGTTATAACAGCCTTAATTTTTTATTCTGTTCTCGAAATCTGCAGTTATGGAACAAAGACAAAGTTTATGTGCCCTAAACTTAGTAGACTGTGCAATAAGTTTTTATGCCCAGCAATTTCAGCCTCAATGTAGGGATGATACAACTATGAGAAAGGAAATCTCTTTTTTAGGACTGAATTGATTGATAGGTTACCCTTTTTCAGATGTATCTGATTCTGTCATTACCTCATTTTATACTTGTTACTTGTTTTAACTGGGAAATGTCTTCTCTTTTTTTTATTTCTATATGCTGTTCATGTTTTCATGAAAATAAGCCAGCAAATATCAATCACCATTTATATAGGTTTATTTAAGTATTCAGTTCCAGTGACTTGACTTACACTACAAATTTTAGATATGATGCCAAAAGCAATGTATCAAGTATCCACATATGAGACAGAGTAGTCTAAAAGAGATTTATGTAGTTTATTATTTAGTGCTGTGCTAAAAGATTTGTCAGTTCATATGCCTTGCTAAACTTCAAATTTTATTCTGATGTTTTTCTCATGCCTTATATACTGAATTATAGGAATAATATCTCCTTTGTAAGCAGTAATGGTACACCCTCCCCTGTCTTATGGCACTGTTCACTCCTCCTTCTCAAAAGCATTTAGATGCACAGTCACAAAGCCCTCTCTGGCCCTTCCATGATAACCATGAACAGTAGAGCTCCTGTGGCCAAGTATCTTGTCCTTACCATGGACCCACTCTCTGGGGAACCCTAAAAGTGTCAGTGTGGTGTGCTGGTGGACTGGGTGAGCACAGATGTGATGGTGAGGTTTTGATACAGAGGGAGGAGACCCTCTATCAGACACTGAGTGCCAGAGATCCTTCAGGATGAGGCATATTGCCCTCACTGTGTGAACAGGGAAGAAGCATTTTTTCTCACACACCACATCTCTCTCGCCCACTGCAGCCTCATACTCATCATTCCCTGAATTGTGTCTGATTTTCCCCACTGTACTTGGTGAATCAGCTCCAACTTATGCTAATGCCAGGCTCAGTTTTATAAATATTTATGCAGGTAAGCACATTTGTTCTTCTGTTTGCACTGCTGGGGCCCTTCTCCTGAGACAAAGTGTTGTCAGTAGCGGAGAAAGCAAAAACCTTTGTTAAAGGGTAAATGTATTACCATATAAAGTATAAATAATGAGCACAGTGTTTGATTTTCAGTTTCTAAACCAGTCCCCATTGAATTTTATGTTCTTTGCCATTTCTGTGAGCTGGTGGAGGCTGTAGGCATTGAAATTCCTTGGTCTTTTCATTGTATTTAACACTAACCAAATATTGACCTGTCTGCCTTTACCATTGCACATCTTTGAAAGAAAGAACAACCACTCTGAAAAATACCAAAATAGCATGACTTAGGACACACTTTCAGCCTGACTGTCTTTCATGCAGACGTGTCTCAGGAATGCAAAACTCACTGTGTTCTTACTTCATTATTAAAGGAAAATTTAGTTTGATGTCAGTACCTAGTGTTAACATCCAGTTGATTGACAAGCACAAAAGAAAAATTGTATCAGTGTTTAAGACAGGATATTTACACCTGACTTGCTGAGGCTGCTTCATAAATACCTTGTGCTAAATTCAGGCTTTTCCATTTTCAGATATGGCTATAAAATGATAACATAACTCCACTAACATTTAGCAGAAGTTTGTTGGTACAGTTTCTTCCACAATGAATCCTTCACTCCTCAAGGATAAGGAACTGCTAGGATAAACAAAAGCACCAGTTCCCTCATGTAGGAAAAACAAATAAATGCCTCCCTAGTTTTAAAGTAGGGAATTGAACTACCTTAAAATATTGCTTTTAGGGGCTGGTATTGTTCTCCATTCTGCTCAAGAGAATCACTTGAGTGGGTCTAATGGAGTACACCCCAGGGAACAGCACTTGCCAATATGGAGCTATTCCTCCTTCTCTCACCTAGGATTTCAGCTGATTTGAAGGGATTTCATCAAAAGAACTCACGGGGGAATGTGTGAAAGGCAAGTCACTGAAGCAGTGCTTGCCTAAATACAGCTTCTCCCAGGAGGGTGAGCACCTTGTGTTTGCCAAAGTGTTTACAGCAAGCTGCACTGCTGAAGTATGGGTTCTGCTGCATTTAGTTGAATTATATTTCCTGCCTATTTATCAAGTCAAGATTGTAAAATGCCCTCCTGCAGTGACAAGTAAGGGCAGAAACAGTAAGCACCATTCAGATGGCAGGGACTCATCCATGAAGTTTGGTGTATCAAGCTTTCAGGTGAGCCTTTAAGTTCAATTCTTTAGTCATGTTGTTTACTGTTGTTTTACTGCCAGTGCTAATAATAGAAAACTAATAATTTCACTAGTTAGTGGGCATTGCTAAACAAAGAATGGCGCTGATTAAAAGCATTTGCTGGCATCTCGCCTGCTGAGTTGTGGAAGTAGCCAAAGTGTTGATTGTTATTTACTGTGTGAAGCCACACATGCTGGATGCGAGCGAGTTCCTTTATTTCTGCCGCAGCAAGTGGAGGGTGGAAAGAGGCTTTTGTTCATTAGAGTATGTTCCAGTGGGAGGCTTAAAATGTGGTGCATCTTTTCTGTGCCATTGGGAACATTATTGTAACTCTTCTACAAGTGGCTAAGTAGAAGCCAGAAGTTTTGCGTTTTAACTGATGAGACAAAGCTTGAAAGGAGTTTTTACATGTATTTCACCAATGGGTGTCAATGGAGACTGATGCTGTCAAATCAAGACTGCTGCAATGTTCCTAGAAATGTAGTCTGTTGCCACTGAGCTATAAAATGAGTTTACAGCTTCTGTGACAGTCATGAAAACACAACAACATGCGGTGTTCCCTCTGTGAATCTTTAGCTGATGTAATCCTACTGTATTTTAAATCAGAGAGGAAAATCAAAAGGGAAGTCCTTTTAGACCCTGTAATTAGTGCACTCTGTTTGCATCTGTCTTCTTTCTTTTGAATCTTGTAAAACCCCTTAAGCTTTACACTGGTAACCAAATAGGTAAATTCATTGGAACATGTAAGAACAGGGACAAAAAATTTTCTGAGGTAACCATCCTTAACCATTTCAGAAAAAGCACCACCCTTTTGTATTACTTGTTATGTCTTTCATCCCATGGAGCTTCTATAAAGACTGGAGAAAATATTTTTTCACCAGCATCACTATTAGCTCTCAATGCCCACAACTATATTCAAGGATAAATTCAAGGATGCAAGACTACAGTATGTTCTTTGGTGTTCTGATCTATAAGGATTGATTCTGCAATAAATGAAAACAATAGCAAACTGTCTTAGGGAGATATTTGGGCCCTCTTGAAGTAAACAAATAAATCTGATCCAAGATATAATTTTAGTTACACGTATTTCATCATTCATCACTTTTTTGTTACAGCATCTTTCTATATGATGGCACAGAAGTTATTTTTAAAAATGCAAACCAAATATTTTTTTCAATAAAGAAGAGGTGCTGTGAAAGTGGTTTTTTATAGACCACTCCTGAGAAAACTAGCAGAAACCAAATTAAAAAAAAAAAAAAGAAGAAAACCGAGAACTAATTTGATTTCAATAGACAGAAGGTTATATTAATAGATGTCCCTTTCCTGGTAACACAAAAAACAGAAGCGACATTTGAAGTTAAAAACACCAGTGGTTTTCAATATAATTGAGTTAAACATAGGTTATTTATTAGAGAAAATGAGTGAAAATCCATCAAGCTAGAAATAGGTCATTATAAACATATGTATAACATATATTGTTATACACGGTGGGAACAATATTCCACAGATGAAAAACATATTAATGCTGGCCTTTGAGTTAAATTTTTCATAAAACTAATTTCCAGTAATGTAATAAATAAAAATGAAAAAAAACCCACACCACCTTGTATTTTGAGCTTTTACAATTTCTACTCCCTGAGTAACTTCGTGTGTCTTACACACATTAATATACTGTGACTCTCAACTCTCCTATGAAGTAGGAAAGGCTTTGAGCTGTTTGGTGAGCAGTACTGTTGTCTGGGCACCCAATGCACACACGTTCAAAATTTTCCTTTACCCATCTCTTGCACAGCAGCCTCTGCTCTTCTTCCTGTCTCTGCATGTTTCTTGGTAATGAACAGCAGCTCCTTCAACAGCCTTTCAGAAGAAAGGCAATTAAGGTCTGGACTCGTTCCATTGTACATAGGCCTGGGCAGACCCCAAAATGATAAGTGTAAAGACAGAATAAAACAAATTGTCATCCTTTGTGAGTAGTTTGAGACACTGTCCTGCCAATCATCCTCCCCGTCCTTTGACAAACTGGCTTTTACAGCAGGCAAACAGTAAAGCTCAAGGAGAACACAGAGGTGGGGGAATAATATAATTGCCTGATCAAAAGAGCCAAAGCAGGTATTTCTTCTGTAGTCATTGCAATTATCTCATAGATGCACTGGTTTCCTGAAAACTTCCTCAGATCTCCCATTTGATGTGCTGACATGTTGAATAATAAATCTGTACAAAGGAAACAAAATGTTTCTGTCATTCATGTAGTTTCAAAAAGAGGTGTTTAAATACAGGAGCCCAAATACTGACAGTGCAGCAGTCCAGAAGACCCCAGTTCAAAGAAGCTGATCAGAGAAAAGGCTGTTAGAATAGATTACAAAGACTTTTCTTTACAAAGTCTTTTCTTTTAGTTCATAGCTGGAGCAATCCCTTGAAATATTACCAAAGTGTAATGGACGATACTTTGCTTATATTTCCACCTCTATGAATTTGTTGCTGTCTTGAGGACATCTATGGCAGGAAAAGCATCTCTCTTCTCTCTATATAATCTCTTATTTCTTCTTCTAGAAGTATTTAGAGAAAAGGAAAAGAAAAAAGAAAAGGAACATAAATATGGTTGTCTGTGGGTTCTTAAAAATCTGCATTAATGAGAAAAGGTCTTTTGATCTGTCTGACTATTCCCAGGTTATTTGTTCCAGTCTTAATTTCTAGTGCTTTGTTCAGCCACATTTAAAATATTTCAAGACAGGTTTTTCTCTGAATTAGTTTTCTGGGGCTGCTTCACAGGCTAGTGCATGGCATCTCTTCTAAGCATATCTTTGGAGATATTTTTCCTACTACACTTGTTTTTTCTTTAATGACTTAAAAACCTTCTTTCCTCCAGAAACCTCATTTTGTTTGAATCATGTACTTTGAAGTCCTGCTAGAATAAGTTCACTTTTATTAACTGCTCAGGATTTTTACCTTGCTCTTGGTGTTTTTTCTGTGTTGGCCAATAGTGTGATCAGAACTCCAGAAATGCCACCCAGCCCCTTCTTACAAAGATAATTTCTGATATGTGTTCTGTGTTTTTACTGAAATAAACCAGTATCGAAAGTGAACCCTGTATTCTAAGAGTACTTTCAGGACAGAAAATTAATCACACTTGCGCTCACTTCAAAATAAGCAGGCAATTAAATCTTCTTCTGATAAATATAGCACAGACAAGTTTATTTATATTTACTGTAGAGAAATTAGTTACAAGATTACAAGTTTCTTTGGTTTTTAATTTAAAATAAATTACAAACTTATTTATTCTCGGCATGCAGCTCTAAGGTAGGTCAAAATTTCAGTTTAGCCCTGCTGGTATTTGATAAATAAATCTTTAATTCTAAAAGTATTCCCATAAAATGGCTAGAATAGTGATGAACGAATGTATTGAATTATAGCAATTTATGAAATAAAAGAAATGAAATAACCACTTATTTTAGGGGAAAATATCTGGTCAGATACAACACCATGAGAGAGAAGAGGGTGCTGCCATGCCCCTAGATCCATCCAACAGAGGCTAAAGGTGTATTCCCAGTAGGCACACGCACACAGAGCACGTGTACATCAGATGTGTGTACATACACATGTATGCCAAGCACACAGGTCACAGACAGATGCACAGAGCAGTCACACACACACAGCACCAAGAGCCTCGTCCTGCTCCCCTCTGTGCCTGAGCAGGATGGAGGTGCAGTAATGCAAATACACATAAATATATATAAATATATTTATATGCATGTATATATATATACAGAGAGAGAGGGAGAGATACACACACATATATATGCACGTGCAGATCCCTCCAGCAGCCAGGCTTCCATATGGGTCTCAGATGCCCAGTAACTACTTCTAGAGTCCAGCTGCTCCAGTTGCTGGCACCTGGGCTGTTAAGAGCCAATTAAAAGAGATGCCTCATCCCAAATGATGGTGTATATGAGACCATATGGCGAAGTCAATACTATGGATTTTGTTTAACAGTAATTGTGAGGTAAAGAGAGAGAAAGAAGGAGGGTGAGGGGGAAAGGAGAGAGAGAGAGAGAGAAAGAGAGATTAAGCAAAAGGTGGCATTACCACATGGATCCCTGTTGCAGTCTACAACTTGTTAGAGGAAGAGAAGAAGCAGGCACTGATCTCTTCTCTGTGGTGACCAGTGCCAGGATCCAAGGCAATGGCCTGAAGTTGTGTCAGGGGGGGTTTAGACTGGATATCAGAGAAAGGTTCTTCACCCAGAGGGTGTTGGGGCACTGGAACAGCTCCCCAGGGAAGTGGTCACAGCACCAAGCCTGACAGAGTTCAAGATGCCTTTGGGCAATGTTCTCAGGCACATGGTGTGACCCTTGGGGATTATGCTGTGCAGGACTGGGATTTGAACTCAATGATCCTTGTGGGTCCCTTCCAACTCAGCGTATTCTGTGATTCTGTGAAAATGCCAGGAGCAGCATGCTTATAAAATATTGTTATTACTAAATATAAATAAAATATTAAAAAGTTTAGTCTAGTATTAAATTCTGGTTTTGTTTTCTGCTCTGCTTGAAGTACATTCAGAGGTCTACAGACATGACTAAGTCATTATCTGGGTATTAGCTAAATTTCAAAGCTGTAAGGGATAGTAAAACTGTAAAATCCAATTTCTGCATTGGTCCTGGAGCAATGAGGTGCAGCAGCCACTAAATTCTCATCTTTCTGTGTCTGCAGGCCATGGGATTTTTAGATATATTCAGCGTATAAAGTTCTCCTAGCTAACATTTTGCATGTGCGGGTCCACATCAAGACATTATCTGGTACCATTAATTATTTGCAATTAAACAAAACACCTAGTAAAAATAAAATTCATAAGCACACATGCTTACTTATATAATCTTTGAATAGTTTTCTTTAATGTCCAAATAAATAAATTTCCCACATTGCTTCTGCTTGCCAACTTAAGATCACCCCTTCCTCAGGTCCCACAAGTGCTGCAGTTCCTGAGGGAGCACTGGCTTTTCCTGTAAGCCATGAGCATCTACCCTATCAAAGCAACATGATGCTATCACTTACATTGCTTAATGCTGCCAGTCCTGAATTGCACCTCTTTTTTTTCCAGGAAAAGTTTCTCTCTCTGCATCCTTTCTCTGATTTTTGCTATAGAAACAGCACAAGGCAAGATGTGATAGAGTGAAAATGCAGAATATTAGGAAATAAATTCTTTCATGCTTTTCACAGAATGTGGCAATTCTTAAAAGTGAGCTGGGATTTTGGATCTGCCTCGAAATTTGCATCTATTTGATGCCATCTTGGTCTGACTTGGGCTGTTCTGTATGATATATGGGGTAATATTTGGTGGTAGCCTGATTGAAGGTTATCTGGGAAGGAACTTCAAGAATGGAAGAAAAGACCAAGATCTGGAAAAGTTTTGAGATGTGGGGGTTTGGAGGGAAGTTGATAGACCTGTGTTTCCAAACAGACGCTATGTGAAATAGAGCTTGAAAGGACTTTCTCCCACCCTCACCCTTCTGCTTTTTTAACTACTTACCCTCCCTTTTGCAATCAGCCTAAGGCTACAGAGCCAGTGCCTGAACAGCAACACTGGGAAGCAAAGTAAATTGGAAAAACATATAGAGGCTATTGAGGATCAGAGATCTATATTTAGGTCTTGAAAGTGGCAGTTGAAAAGATTTATAAATCCAGTTGGGTTTGGATCTAGTGTTTTACCTGTATGACAAATATCTACTTAGCTCATCTGCTGCAGCACAACGCCTCGTCAAGGCTGTCCTGGCAAAAGTGTTCAAGGTGGAAGTCACACTGATATCAATGTGTCACCATTCAAAGTGAGATTTATCTGGTGTTTCTCTTGTTCCAAGGCTTATGAGATCATGATAGACATGTTTCACCAAAGTCCTTATCATTTCCACTTCCACTCAGAGACGCTGCTTGTACCTTAGTTTCTTATGTGTACTATTTTTGACACACATTTTGCTTTGGAGGAGGAAAAGGCTAGGAGTAATTTGTCAACGGAGTATCAGTGGGATTGTTCCAGATAATTTATGTGGTGCTTAAATACTTCACCAAATGAATTTTCAGATCATCTGTGTTCCCTTGTGATGCTTTTTCTATAAGCCTAAAAAACCCACTGCACATTTCAAACACAAACTTTGCTGATATAAGACATTACTGTAGCCACATGAACAAAATGCTTCTATCTAATAAAACATTGGCTAATGTTTTGCTGATACTTTTGCTGAGTGATTTTACTGTGCAGCCACTGATGTCTTACCATGGGAGGCCAATATAGGCTAAATGCACATCAATGGGCACTGATTAAACACCAAATTCATGTAGTTCTTTTCTGAATGAAATGAGATGTTTAGTCCAAAAATACTAATTGTATTTCTTAGTGGGAGAAATTAATTTGGTATTGCAACCCATGTGAATTGTGTAATTACCATTTCGCTCAGTTTTCCAAAAAAAAAAGGAAACTCATCAGCAAGTCTATATATCAATTAGAAATATCAGAACAAGCATTAAATATAGCAAATATCCCTGGAGGGCCCCAAGACTGTCCCAAGCAGAGAGAGAGTGAATAACTCCTCATCCTGCTGGCCTTTTCCCAGTAGATGGTTTATCTTATAGGTAATAAAAATGTTGGCTCACCCTCAGCTTGACATCTGCTGTACCCGCACATCCTCTTTGGCTGCACTGCCTTTCAGTCACTTCACCCCTGGTGCTGGGGCAAGGGCAAATTTCTTTCCAGATGCAGAACACTGAAATTCTTGTTGAACTTCATGAGGTGCCTGATTGCACAGATTTTGTTATTATTTTGCCTGAATTGTATTATTAAATCAAGGCCATCTGTTATATTGTCATGCTGCTCTATCAAAGCTCTATCACACTCAAATGGAAAAATTAGGAACGGGACTGGTCTATGAAAAGCCACTGTGGGTTTAGGTTTTGAGATTTTTGGTAGCATTAGCTTTGACATATGTGCATGCTACATTCTTCCACTAAGTTTTGTCTTTATGGGAAATTTAAATTTGAAGTCAGAATAGAAGTTCGTGCAAAAAGAGAAAATATTACCAGTCATTGATAATTAAATCAATGGACATGAACATGTAGCTAAAATGAAGCACTATGAAAACTGACAGCAGATGAAGCATGGCATGGAAAACCTGTCATGCAAAAGTCTGTAACTAAAATATGTTCAAAGTTGACAAAGCTCCAGCTTTATCCATCATTCAAAATTGTTTGTTATGCAGACAGAAGTCTGAGCTTTGAGTTTGTTTCTCCTTCATTCTCCTTCCTACATTTCACTATTTCTCCTTTTTTGCATCTTCTTGGTTTGCCTCTTGTCTGAAAAGGATGTTGATTAGGTAGTAAAGAAGAATCACCTACTGCAGTATTCTTAAAAATACTGAAGGAGAGGCATCTTAGACAGTATGAGGCTTGTAAATAATTTACAAGGTTTGGAGTGGTTCATAAGACCATGTGCTGGAGGTGTAATTTCCCAGCAGCAAAATTGCAAGCAAGAGAGATCATCAAAAGGCAGAATCATATTTATTATTCTCTGTCTCTTCTTTCTGTCAGTTTACATTATTTTCTCTTTAAAAGAGAGAGCACAGGACTTAGTTCAGGATGAACATTCCCTCTTTTTTATTCTCCAAAAGAAAAATCTAATACATTAATGCATTTTTAAAATATTGTCAAACAGAAATTTGCTGTAACAAAATAAATTATATAAAGATCAAAGAAAGAAAGATTATAGGAAATTGTTTAAACAAGCCTCACATTTTTCTTTCAAACTATTTAATTATTTTCCTCTCTTTTATAAGAGTTTAATAAAAGGTTAGATAGATTTTTTTAATTATAGTTGGTATAGTAGAAGAAGTCAGCAATAACTTGGCATAAAACCATGGGGCATACTTAAAAATTACAGTATTTAATCTCTTTCTCTGAACTGCACAAATCTCCTGATAAACACAATAAAGCCAGATTTATGAGTCGAGAAAAGTGCAGTCATGGAGGTAAATTATTGGCCACGTATATTTTTAGAATGAAATTATTAAAGACCAGAAGTGTTCCCTGTCATGTAGAGTCTCAGAGGAAAGATGCACGCTAAAGAAAGAAAAGTTTGAGCTGATATTTCTGGTAAGTGTAATAGGCCAGCATCTCAGATTTTTAATGAATGTCCTTAAGACACCATTACTACAGACCTTCAAGGATGGAAAAGGTAAAGTGTTACTGGCAATGCTGTGGCAAAGAACAGAGGAAACTACAGAGGGACAAGCTAGAGAAACTCAAGATGTCATTCCTGGCTCTGAATTCTCTGAAAGTAGGTTGCCTTTTCAAGAAATGATTCTTTCAAACAGTAAGGTGAAACCAGAGCTTATTAAGTGACTAAAAGGTATTGCCTATAAATGACGTATGTAGATCATGTACTTTGGTATAAAGGCTGCCAGCTTATTTTGAACAAATAATAAATCAGATAGATTTTTCCAGAGTATCTTTAATTCTCCTCTAACATCACAACATTTAAATGCGGTCAGGAAATGGAGGTCTTAGTCTTCACAGCTTCAGACTAAGGACTGGCAGTGTTGGAGTTGCTGGCATTCCTGTAAAAAAGGGGACAGCATTCTTTGCAAAATGTGTATAGTCTGAATATCTTTGTCAGTCAAAGAAAAGGGAGAAAAATTGAAATGTTAATGAGTCATAGAGTTAGATGGACTTAAATGTGCATTTTGTCATTCATTATTTATTAAGGTTCTCAGGGAAAAAAAGGCTATATCTGACCTGTACCAATTCAAATATACAGGTTTTTCTTTAATTCCTTCAAAATGTGCCTGGCTTTTTTTTTTTTCTTGTCCGAGAAAAAAAATTACCTGCAGAACAGAAAGAAACCACTGCTTCTTTTTCTAAATTCCAAGATTATTCTTTTACACTCATACCCATGGCAGGGGGAAAGCTGTTTATTTTTCCTTGTGCAGGTCTGGGAATGACACAGATCATATACCAATGCATGCCTGGAAGAACTTCTAAAATATTTTTTTTACATTTTCTACACTGAGTAACTATAATATCATTTCAATGAGAATCTGAAGAATTCACTGATGTTTTCTTTATTCTGCTCTGAATCCAAGTAAAAATATTGCTCTTTTGCATGCACTTATACAACTCCAGAAGGCTTCACATAAAAAGACAAGCAGTGTGGTAGAATCATAGCATCATAGAATCATCAAGGTTGAAAAAGATGTCTGAGGTCATGAAGTCCAACCATTAACCCAGCATTGCCAAATCCACAACTAAACCATGTCCTGAAGTGCCACATCTGCACGCTTTTAAATATCTTCAGGGATGGTGGCTCAACCACTTCCCTGGGCAGCCTGTTCCACTGCTTGATAACCTTTTCAGTGAAGAAATTTTCCCTAATATCCAGTATGAACCTCTCCTGGGGCAACTTGAGGCCATTTCCTCTAGTCCTATTGCTTGTTACTTGGGAAACAACTGTAAACCTTCTAGGATTATAGAGACATTGGCCTATCTGACTACAGTCTTTTTGGGAAGCTGGTTTTAGCTCAGGATAAGTGACATAAAATCACAATAATCCTAGACCTACAGATCTGACATGCATTTCTCAGAGAGTGCATTTGTCTCTCAATTAGCAAGATTACACTATTTGTTTCTTAGCAGAAGGTACCAGAACCATGAATATCGCAGTGGTCCTTACTTGATCTAATTGGAATACTATTTGTTCTCACAGGAAAAGTTGTTATTACACTGGTAAAAGGTGTTACACCGCTCTTTATCTCCATTTCAAGCTATTTAGTTTCCTGAGTTTAGGACTACGAGAACATATGTTTGAGTCCTCCATCCAAATAGCATGACAATAGGCAAAAAAAAAAAAAAAAAAAGACCCTTAAAACTTAATTTTCATTTTCTTGTTTTCCTTTGTTTCTAAAAGTCCTTTCCTTTTCAAGAGCATACCAGGGTTTTTTGGTTTTTTTCACTCTTTGTGTTAAAGAAGCAATTAAGACAAAAAAAGGAATTAAGTGCATTGCCCAAAGTCTTCTGCTCAGTCTGGCAAACTCAGGCCTAGAAATCAGCTCTCTGGTCTTAGATATTTTTGTGTGACTTAGCAAACAGTTACAGTATTTCTTCTGCTTTACCTAAGTGTTCACACTCCTGCTTGATTTCCATACTGTGCAAACGCTTATTGCAGCTGAGCGAGCGACCACCCACAGCCCACAGGTGACACCAACAGCTCCATTCGCTGCCGCAGAGTGGCTGCTGCTCACGTGTGTCACTCAGATTTCAGCTGAAGTTCAGATACATGGCACAGAAGGAATTTTTCTCTCATGGGAATGAATTCTTTGGGAAGATATTTAGTGTGATAATGTGCATTAATATTTGGTTGAAAGTGTGAAGTCACACATGTGAAACTGTCAGACACACACATGTTGTGGACAGTCTCATCTGGTTGACTGGACCAGACTGGATGGTATTCATTTCTTGTCATTTACTTTTTTCCAGGAATGCCCCAGTGGTGTTGTCAATGAAGAAACCTTCAAAGAGATTTACTCTCAGTTCTTTCCACAGGGAGGTGAGTCTTGGCAGACATAATTAGTACCACAGTCTGTTAGTTCCTAAGTCTGACAAAAGAGCCTGTTGTTCAAATTAAGATCGTTGCCTCAAGCTCTATCTGAACTCACAGGGTATTTCCTTAATGGTTGGACACATTTTTAAGTATATATTTCTGAAGGAAATGCAACGATATCTACAAAAAGTCAGTCTTCTGTTATGAAGTTACTACCTGTGCTTGAAAACCAGGTCTCTCTGAGTAGGTTATTTCTCTTTAGGATTTCTAAAAATTCTTGCCCATTCTCTTTTATTCAAAATAACCCTTTCACAGTAGGAGGACCTGTAAGAGACACTGCAGATACCCTCTAAAAACAATAGTAGAACCCCCCTTTAATTCTAAGGGGTTTCTCTTCTTAAATGCTAACCTTGATTTCAATTAATTGATTTTGAGGAGTTTCATAATTTTTTAGCTCCATTATCTTTTAGTGCAATGAGGGTAATAAAAAAATGAGTAACAGGTTTTTTTCCCTTGAACCTCAGATTTCTTTCAATTTGAATTTTTTTTCTCTCTTTTCTTCCTCTTGCATTTGTTACTCAGTTACCCCTCTTCATATTCTCCTACAACCCTTCAATCCTACCTCTTCAACTTCTCCCAGAGCTTCTCTGGGACTGTTCAGAACTCCTTCTTTTAATTTTTTTTTTTTTTAAAAACCTATACTTAATTGGTAAAAACAAAATATCTCCCCATTAGTTTTATTTTGAATAAAGACCTAGAAGGTAAAAAGCAGCATTCAGTGTGGATTACCATTTCTGAAATCCTTAATAAGTAGGCAAACTCAACAGAGATGAGCAAAAGGCTAAAAGAGTTGATCTGCCTACTGATTCTTTCTATATGTAAACTTCTGGACCAAGATAATAATTACAGTTTGAAATATTATGTTTTTTAGTTACTGTGGCTAGTGAGAATAATTCTCTCCATGTGATTTAACTACACCTTTACTACACTTTGAACAATAAAAAACATCTATCATAATTCCTGTTGTTACACCTAAAATTTTATTGCAATGAGAAAGCACACCTGTCCTAAAAGTAAAGTCAAAAACGTATTGTGAGAGTAAATTTAATCTTAAAAGGCTAATCTTTATGAGTCCAGATCTAATTGTTACAGAGAAGAACAATTACTAAAAACTATTATTAGTAATTAGAAATTATTAATGTAAAATGGATATATGCTGAATGTCTAGTTTGCACCCCTATTCCTGGTGTTAATGCTGATCCTTCTGCTCCTCCTCTGGCACTTAGGGCAGTGGCGTCCTTTGGAGGAGGAGGTGAGAACTGCAGGGAACTGTCTTGTTAAGAAGCCAGACTGGGTTCCTAAATCTTTGAATGTCTTGTCAAAATAATGTGTCAGCTGAGGCCTTTAAATTTCAATTATGCTTAAAATAATGATTGTCTGAATGCATGTCCAACTATTAAAGAGGAAAAAAAAGAACCTTGAAAGTTGTCCCCAAATTAAAGCGTGTGTCTTACATGTAGATCTGCGCTGCAATTGTCTGTGTGATGAAAAACCAGCTACAACATGATGTGTCTTTATGACAATTCATATCTGAACAAACAAAATTATGTCTGTAAGATTTTAAGCTTCAGGGCAACCAAAGAAATTTTTCAATGTCATCCAGCAAGGCACTTCATCAAGTGACTTCCAAGACTGTCCAGGAAAAAGTACAGGAGGACTACAAATAGGACAAGGGGCCACAAGAGTAACAAAGGAAAGGAGATGACACTGGATTGCAGTAAAAGCAATGTGTTTTAAAAGGCAAAAATTGCTTTATAAAAACATTCCCATGCCAGAAAGGGCACTCCAGTAACTTCTTTTTAGATTCACTGCCATGTGGGTGAGTGCATACTCCCCCTGCACTTATGCAGTGGATCACCTGAAATACAACGTGGGATTTTTTCTTCAGCCAGGCAGGTCATAGATAAGAATCCACACACTGAATAATTTTTACTCTTCTTCATCACTTCTGAACAAAATAGATCATGCTCAGTTTGATAAGCCATACTTTTCCATGTCTAATGACTACCATTTTTATCTCTGACATTTAAAATGCTTTGATGGTGTTTTTCAATGGAATTCTGATTTAATATCTGTTCCTATCTTGATCTGTTAAAATAGTGAACTGGACTACTAGTTATGATATCAGATCCCTGGAAAGAAACTATATTTAATTTAAAAAGTTAAGATTTTGTCTAAAATGAATAACATTCAAGATTTAGGGGGCAGGAAATGGGAGCAATTAGATTAAGTAGCTCTAATTAAAAGACTAGCATGCTTCATCCTGCTGTGGTTTTGAAGAAAAAAATTTCAGACCAGAATTGCTTCAACAAACAACTCTGAAATAGGCTTTTGAATTTTTTTTTCAGAGGGGTTACCAGAAAAAAATATTCTTCAACTAGAGACCTTTTTTTTTTTTTCATATATCATCATACAAAAAGAATAGTATATTGTATTATGTATGGGCAAAAAATATAAAATACCTTTGTGTTTTCTGTATATCTACAAAAAATTCCCAGGAATATTTCAGATGTTTTTAAGAAAAGAGTGCCAAGAGAATAGAAGGACATTTAAAATTCAGTTTACAGTAATTATACCTCTATAACATCTTTTTTTCCCCTGAATATGATTTGCATAGTATATTCTGTTGCACAACAGAAGTCTCAGTAGAGTAGAGAAAATATGACTATTAAAATCCTAAATATAAACTGCAGTCAACAAATTTACATTTTGCAGTTAACGTGTGAACGTATCTGCCAAGCTGTGCTTAAGCAATCACAGTTGTGACTGGATAGATGGAAGAATGAATGACTCTCTCAAACAGTGGTGGCGGGGATTTAATTCTGTGGAAATGTGTTAACAGATAGGGTTTAAATATTGCAGTTTTTTCTTAATACAATTATTTCACATCATACAAAATTAAAATATTGAAGTAAGACTAGAGACTTTCCTTACAAATATGAGGTCTGAATCTGTGAAGCACAAAGCTTTGAGTTTTGATATATTTGGTTCCCTGGAGTCAAGGTGGCATTTCAGGTGAGTGTCCCAAGACTATTGCTCAGTTTAATACAAAACATTATTTTGGGCAGTGAAAAATAAAGGTTTGCAGGATTGATATGAAAGGTAAAATGGTTTAGTGCCAAGAAATCAGAAAATGGCATTGCAGCATTAATCAGGTTTTTCCATGGTAGGTTTGTTCTGCAAAGGGGACATCGATTTCATAACTTTGCCCTTTATTAAAAATTTGTGAAGTCAATGTTAATTAACCTAAAATTAATGTAAACATATGAAGTAGAAAGAGAAAAGTGAATATTAAAAGTAAACAAACTCTCATCATACATTAATTTGCATGATTTTGAAGGGGAGAAAAGACACTGAGGACAGCTGACTTCCCTTAACTCCAGCAGTTTGTACCTCACATCCACAGGGCAGTCTCTGGACAAGTTCTCTCTTCACAAGATATTACTCCTGGAGCAGGCTGTGCCTGTCAGAAGGCATTCAGTGGAGATAGAAAGATGGATCTTTACAAAAATTAAAGTCTTGACAGATTTATATTCATGCTGTCTTGTGTTTCTGAAATGAGTCAATATGCCCTGTGGAGGAGGTTTGGAAAGTATGCAAATAGTGAAGGGATCATTGGTTTAAGGTCATCTTTCAGAGTCTTACTGACCATTGAGTCAGTCACAGCCAGTTTTTCCAAGTCCTAATGCAATGATCATGGGAATTCAGCATCAAATCAGCTTTAAGAATCTGCTTCTCAGGAGAGGATTTCCTCTCACCTGTGGGTGAGCACAGGACCCGATTGCAGCAGCAGCAGCAGCTTTCTGACAAGATCAGCTTCCACCTGGGAAACAGGTCTGTGTCCAGGGCAGAACTGATACACACGATGCAGTGAGGGTGGTGTCTGCTTCCCCCATTTAAGGGGAAAAAATGAACACATTCTTCATTTAAAGCATATGAGATAGATCCCCTGTCACAGTCAGTTAGTGCTCTTGTTAAAACAGGTTGTTTCAGAGTACAATAATGTAATCTTTGCTATTTGCTCAGGTACCAGTGGTTAAAAAAAGCAAGAATAAAAAGAGATATTCTAGAACGGAATTTTTCATTTTTCGTTTCTAGCAGTGTTGCTATTGATGTACTTGCACTTATAATTTATCCCTCCTCTCCTGCCAAAAAAAAAAGTTTAAATTTAATTGGAAATCCAGTCTTGCTATGAAACTTTGGTATCAAAATATATCTCAGTATCAAATAGTTTTAATAGAATTAAATAAAATTAAGTTTTATTAAATAATATGTGCTTACTGTGAATTATATTTTGCTGTTTTGAATTTTAGATTCCACTACATATGCACATTTTCTGTTTAATGCATTTGACACTGATCACAATGGATCTGTAAGTTTTGAGGTAAGTGATGCTGTTGGTTCTTTCAATAAAATTGAATATTTTGCCATTCCTTGTAATGAGGTCCAGTTTGGTGGCTTTTATTGTATGGCTCACATTAGGAAAAACGTAGCTTATGTGATTCAGGTTTTGAGTTTTTCCAATGTAATAAGAAAAGCCATTATTTTACAATTGTATATTCCATAATGATAACTCAGATTGTGCTACTACATAATGTTTTTTAAAATCTGTCCATTTAAAAGGTAACACAATTTATGCACAAGTTACCTAAAATAGTTCTTCCTCTCTGCCTTTGCAAGATGAGGTCTCTGAACTACAACCAATGTTATGGGGATGACTCAGCCTAAAAAGAATTTTTCATATTTAGTTTTCAGAAAGTTCTAGAAAAAGGCTTTAAAGCAAATGTTTTCAAAAGCACAGGAGTTTAAAATTCATTCTTCCTCCATTTAACTGCACAATCTGTGTTCCCAGTTCTGCCTTTCCCTGCTAAGGCTAATGGCATCCACACAATAATATGGTAAAAAGGGACCTTACTGCAATAGTGTAGATAAGAACGGAGTGTACAACATACTGCAAAGGATATAATATTTTAAGCTACAGAATTTTTTTAAAAGTCAGATAATTTGGAAAAGGATATGTTTTGTCATGTTTTGCTTTGGTTTGTTTTGATTGTAATGGATGAATTATTTCCTTCCAACTTGTGACTGGATTGTGATAAATACACTCACTTAAAATTTGTTGAAAGGTCCTCTACATATTTTTATGATTTATTTTAGTGAATGATGTTGTGAGGTCTGACAGATTTTTTTTTCAATAAAAATAATTGATGTAATAGGAAGAAGACTTGCCAATCAGATGCACTGTGATCAGAAAGCTATACCTTAAACTAAGACTATAATCAGATTTATTTTTCATTATTTGCATTGATTAGAAAAAAAAGACAAACCATTAACCTTATTTACCTTTTCCCAGGCAGCAGAGGTCTGTGATATCTGAGTGAAACTAGAAGCCGGAATGGAGGTTTTATTCATATCTTCTGTACATAAGCTAAATGTACAAGGATTCTGCTGGTCAAATCACAGAATCTTAGAATGGTTTTAATTGGAAATGATCTTAAAGATCACCTGGTTCCAAACCCTCTGCCATGGCCAGAGATACCTTCCACGAGACCAAGTTGTTTCATTCAACCTGGCCTTGAACACTTCCAGGGATGGGGCATTCACATCATCTCTGGGCAACCTGTTCCAGAGCCTCACCACCCTCCCAGTAAAGAATTTCTTTTGTATATCTAACCTAAACTTCCTCTCTTTCATTTTCAGCAACAGCAGATGCATTAAGAAAAAGCATTTTTAGAATCAGTAGTTGAAAAGTATTTCTGCTGTTATCATCAAAAAGAATGGGAACAAAAAAAGCTTTTGTACCTTTTCTGGTCAATTTGTTGACATTTGTATCTCAGACAGAAAGCCTTAAGAAATGCACTAGATTTGCAGCTGTTTTTAAGGATTTTGATTATCTCAGAGTGCAGGTTTGTGCACAAAAAAAAAGGGCTTTGGAATAAAATAAATCAGGGAAATAAACGCTGCAGTACCTTTTTTTATTGTCAAACCAGACATTTCCAGCTTACTTTTGTTCAATATCAAGGCAGACATGAGTGATCCAGACTTTGATATTATTTGCACTAATTGTGAATCCAGCATAACTCTACTGCTGTCAAAAGACTCTTGCTTCTGTATCCTTGCAGCGACATTATACTTACTGTAACTGTGTGATAGCCATTCTAAAAGCATTCTCCTGAAGTTAAAAAAGTATGGGATTTTTTTATAATCACATGAAAATAGCTGCAAAATGTGAAAGAAGATATTGTGAAATGCGCAAAATACAATCATCTCATTTTTTTCCTGCTCTTTTTCATCCTAGGCACAGCTGTGCCATATTCTTTATATTCCAATCTTTATTCTAGTTTTCTAATTTCCATTAGAAAAACAACAAAAGTAAACGGCTCAAAAGGTAGAGAGGGAGTAATTTAAAAGTCTGGGAACAAATAATCATTCCTTCCAAATTACTTTCTATATCAAAGTGTAGGAGTAAATACAATTTAATAGAATAACCTATGATAAAAACACTGGCTATCTTCTGTGTAAAAAAAGAATATCAAAATCTGAAATGGTAGCAAAATTCTTTTGTAG
This sequence comes from Dasyornis broadbenti, assembly GCA_013397935.1. NCBI lineage: Eukaryota > Metazoa > Chordata > Aves > Passeriformes > Dasyornithidae > Dasyornis > Dasyornis broadbenti. The sequence continues at coordinate 2,189,129 of VZRN01000467.1, forward strand.
GTAAGAATGCCTTTTTTTTGCTGTAACACTCTCAAGTTTCCACGAAGCACTGGTAGCTAGAGTTGTAGGTAAAAAGAGAGAATTTGCTTTAGCTTTTTGCTCTTTTTCCCTCAAATTTTCAACCATCAACAATGAAGTGTTAGACTTTAGCACAACTTAAATGCACACCTCAATTGAAATTTCTTGGTGAGATTGCCTGGTGAGATTGCTGTGTCCTTGGAGTTTTGTCATGCTTAAATCTGTATGCTCTTAGGAGCCAGGATCTCTAAGTGAAGGATTTATGTAGCATAAAAAACAAACTCATAAAACTAGGTGCTTGAACTTATCTCTCCTTATCCCATGATTGAATTAATTTTGAGGCTAGTTTATTTCATTAGTTTTGTGAACTAGTTTTGCTTTAATATGAGGACAGAGTTTCTGAAGACCCAGTGACCCAGCTATTGGAGGGCTCTTTGGGCATATTAGTGAAGTTCTTTTTTCCATTAGACAGAGACAGATATAAAAGCAAGGTTGGCATTTGCTGCATGTATATTGTCACTGAGCCAAAATGAAGATCTGGCCTCAAAGCTATTTACACAGTCGGAAAAATGGCGGCTAATTAACTTTAGACATATTGGCAAAGGGAAAGCTCATTGCACCCACATGCAAATATCCAAATCAGTATCCTTCGTTTGTTGTAGATGCAGATTAAGGTTATTCTAAATGTGACCTTGCTGAAAGTTATTCAAAAATCCCACTAATTTCCAGTGCCTTATAGCACAATGCTATGCCCAAACACATGGAAATGTTTAAAGATTTCTGTCATATTTAATCAAACCCAAATTTATATTGGTTAATAAATTAGTAAGCATGCTAACTCAGTTCCATAGAAGAGTACAGTTCTTAAGATCAAACACAACTTCACATTTCACTTAAAGTGGTGTCCAAGGCAGTATTATGGAGGCAGCAGTTAAATGAGTCATAGAATCGTCAAATGTGTTGGATTGGAAGGGACCTTGAAGATTATCTAGTTCCAGCTCCTGTGCCATGGGCAGGGACATCTCCCACTAGACCAGGCTGCTCAAAGCCCCATCCAACATGACCTTAAACACTTCCAGGAATGGAACATGCACAGCTTCTCTGGGCAACCTGTTCCAGTGCCTCACCACCCCCACAGTAAAGAATCTCTTCCTAATAGCTAATTTAAATCTACCGTCTGTCAGTTTAAAGCCATTTCCCCTTGTCCTGTCCCTACATGTCCTTGTGCAGAGTCCCTCCCCAGCTCTCTTTAGGGAATGGGAGCTAGTCTAAGGTGTCCCTGGAGTCTTCTCTTCTCCAGGCTGAACAAGCCCAGCTGTGCCAGCCTGTCTTCATAGTAGAGGTGCTCCAGTCCTCTGGATTTGTTCCGGCAGGCCCAGCATGTTCTTTGGCTCCTAAGCTGGATGCAGCATTCCAGGTGGGGTGTTGTGAAAGCAGAGAAGAGGGGCAGAATCACCTTCCTTGACCTGCTGCTCACGTTTCTTTTGATGCAGCGCAGGTCATGGTTGGCTTTCTGGGCTGCAAGTGCACATTGCTGGGTCATGTTGAGTTTGTCATCAACAAATATCCCCAAGTCCTTTTCCTCAGGGCTGCTCTAAACCTGTTCTCTGCCCAGCCTGTATTTAGGCTTGAGATTGCCCCAAGCCAGGTGCAGGACCTTGAACTTGGCCTTGTTGAATTTCATGAGGTTCACAAGCATGGGTTCAACGCAAAAAGGTTTGTCCATGTCATGTAGGAAATGAGCTAATTTTTCTCATTACAGTGGTGATCTCATAAGCATTTTAACACCATCTAATTTAAAGTAGCTACAAAGAAATATATTTCCTTTTAACAGCAGTTCCTCCTCTGTGACCTTTGTTTTATACACACCAGGGCTCCACCACTTCTATGACATCACTTGATTCCTTTTCAAACTCCTAAAATCTAAATTTAAAAATGGATTTAGGTTCCTGCCTACCAACTTCTGGCCTTGAAAAAGACATAAAGGAACACATGACCAGGTGGAATAATTTTAAGCTTTCCTATGGATTCAAAACAGCACTCTAATAAGCTTGTTAATTAATTTATTAATGAACTAATTATCACCAAAGATTTACTGAGAGATAAAGTAATCAGAAAGTCCACAATCTTGCTAGGAGATAATTAATCACTGCTGAAAAAAACCCCACAAATACAAGTTCATCTCAGATCACAACAAGATGTTCTCTACAACTGTAGTGCAGAACAGAATTGTGAGTAGGCTCTGGGTGCACGGAGGCTCTGGCACAGGTGCAATGATGCTGCATTTTGCAACCCTTCAGTGAGACATCCCCCTTTCTTGAAGAATCAAAATCAGGCACAGAAGGGTATCTCATTAGCATGATGAGAGCACCTGTGGCAGAGCCTGCAGGAAACTGGCAAGTTACAAACAGGAAGCTGTTTGTAAAGTAGTAAAGGCAAGTACCAAGGCAAAGATTTGCTTCTAACTTCACTGTCACAGACTGAAGAAAGATGAAAACTAGAGTTGTGTCTCAGCCCAGACCTCCTGTTTTAGGCTCCTTTGTCACCCTAGATCAGATACACCTCTCCCCACTAAGTGCTCAGCTGAGCAGGACCATCCCTCTCAGTGGGCAGTGACAGCATCCTCAGAGGATGTGTCTATCTGAGGATGGTGAAATTTTCTTAAAAATGAACAGGCTCTAAAAGTAGAATTCCTCTCTCCCTAGAAATTAGGTGTCTAAACCGGGACAGAAAACAGCATCTGAGTACTCTAACACTGTAATGGGGACTTGTACTTGTGCTCTTAGCTAAATGGTGTGCCTGTTTCATGTGTCACTGAGTTGTTGGTAACATGCATAAAGATGGGCAGCTGCTCTCTGATTTTGGCGCTTCTCTCTGCACTGCTGCTTTTGTCTGAACTGGATTATTAGCTTAACAGTTAGAATAGCTCCACTGCTCCTGACACACACATTGCCTTCCACCATACAGAGCATTTTCCCATTCAAGGCTCTAGCCCAAAATACCCTGTGGATTTAGCCTATACCCATTGAATCAGATACTCTGTTTCTGTATGATTCGATTACTGTGGTCTTCAATCGTTTGAAAGTAAGTATGTAGAAAAGATATCCCATCCAAGCTGGTCCTTACCCAGCTCATCATAACTACTTATTGTGATAAATCCTTTCTACTGTTCCTGAGATGACTCCTGCACAACACCCAGACAAAGGCAATGCACCCGAACTATGTGTGATCCCTAAACATGTTGATGTGATATGGAAGGAGGTGACTCACTGCTGCAATGTTTAGAGCACATACCTGGAAGGTTGTCTCTGCTTTTTAAGAACATCTAGTCCCATAAAAAACATCATAAAGTCAAGGGTTTTATTTTTAAATAAAAATATAAGTGATAGAAGGGTAGCCTTGGAAATGGGGATATGATTCCAGGAAGCCAGCTAAACAGGTGATACATCACAGAAAAGAACAAAGAGAATTGAACAAGAAAAGAAAAATTGATATAATTTAGATAAAATAAATTTTAAAAATGTTGCTATGCCAAAATAAAAAATAAATTCAGAATTATTACATATAATCTGAGAAAATAATGCAACTGGGGACCTTCACAAAGGACTTCAGGAGAAGCTACATCAAGAATGTAAAACAGTGCAGAAAAGATTTGAAGACATGGTACTGAATTTAAAAGGTTAATTGCTCATGCTGTAATGTGATCAAATCTGTTCTGAATTTCTTGAACATTTTAATGTTTAATAGTACATTTCTAAAGAGCTGTTTGGAGATTTAACCTGTGACCCTCAATTAGTCATTGAGATGTAGACAAGACAGGCTGAGCAAAACTCTTTCAAGATTCATGTATCCATTTACCCCAAAAGGCAGATATACCAATAAGACAGAAATTTGTGACAGACTAAGAAAACCCAGAGCATGCCAGTTGAATTGCTAAAAAGACTGGAGCTGTCTGTGCCTACTAGACCATCTGAGGCCATGATACCTGTGTATACTTCACTGTATCAGGTATACTTATTCAACAGTGGGGTACACCAGACCTTTGTCATTTATGTCTAACCTCAGTGCCATCTTTTCCGTTGTTTCTGTGTTAGAGGAAATGCAAAACCTTTGCTGGTGCAAATAAGAAATATTTCAGCTTTTATTGTCTCTGCTTTATTGTTACACTAAGACTTCCTATATGTCATTGCCAGTGATGTAGAAAGGCACATTTAAATATAAGCACTTGCCATATTCTGCTCAACCTATTACGAAGGCAATTTCACATATTTATGGGTTCATAAGCTTATCAAATAGAAAAAGGTGGAGGACATGGTTAGGAGGAAAAATGTTAACATGCTAAGAAATACAGAAGAGAAGTGATGGGAGTTGATATTTTCTCCAGTCTGGAAGATGCTTACTAAATGTAAATGACGTTTATGCTGTCAAAAGAGTATTTATGATGAAACAAAAATCTATAACTACATAAAAATAATCTCAAGAGCCTTGTGATTAATTTTTGTGGAATAGGTCTATAGCAATAAAGCCTTGGTGGGTCACAAAAGACAGTACGTGGATATATAATATATTTATTATTCCCTATCATACTTCCAATAAAAGTTATAAGAATTGAGGTGTGCAGTATCATACATGAAGTTTGAAATATTGACTGCAGCAGATTTATCTAAGAGATCTGGGAACCACTTACTCTACTCTAACAAGGTACTGATTTAACAAGAATTTAATGTTCCTTAGTACATAGTTCTCCCCAAATTGGGCTCCTGTGCTTAGATTAATCTAACTCCTACTTAAGATTTTCTTGGACCATTAAAGCATGGGGATTGCTTTTTCCTTGTATTAACTTCAACAGGAACTGCTTATGTGGGACATTAGACATTTCAGAGGATACAACCACTAATGGAAAATTAATGGAAAATTATTTATAGAAAATTACTCAATTTACTTATTAATTAGGAGTGTAGCAAATAGTGCCCAGATTGTTAATCCAGCAATCATTAACACTTACAGTGAAGAAAAGAAAATTGAAACAACACATCATTCTAGGCTTCTGACAAATGCATTATTCTGGATTTCTGAGTGTTTGTGAAAAACTGCTCAATTCCAAACTGACCAAGACCTTTTGTCTGTTTAGGATTTTGTCATGGGTCTCTCAATTTTACTCCGAGGGACAGTACAGGAGAAACTGAACTGGGCTTTCAATTTGTATGATATAAATAAGGATGGATATATAACTAAAGAGGTAAGGTCTACTTCTAACTGTAGTCACTGTAAAGAAAGGTTGTATAGCTAAATCCTGCATTCAAAGAAGAATGGTTTGATCATCAAATTAACGTGTTAACAAATGATCAGATATTATGAAATTATACAGGCTAAAAATTAAAATAATTGTCTTATTTTAAAGGCATATATGAAAACTGAAAAGGCACATTCTTTACAGAAATTGTAAAAGTTCAGAATTCTTCAGGTACAGAAATGGTTGGCTTCAACTTATGCCTATATACACATTCGTGTGCAGTCCCTAGAATAGATTGGTAGGATATTTGGACAAAAAGGAACTAATACATGGGCAATAATTATTTTATCAATCTACTTCTAAAAATTTTTACTTGAAGCAGAATTTATAAAGAAATATTCCTACATCTTTTATTCTGCAAGGATTCAAACACATACTTTAATTATAGTGGGACCAAATGAGTGCTTTCATTAAAATGTATGGAGTTTTTCTAAAGCGGATTTATGAAAATATATAAATTAGACTTATAATTTTACACTTTTAGAAAACACTTCATGATCATTATAAAAGAGTAAGCTATAGAATAATTTCTCAGTATATTGCAGATGACTTGTTTTTATAACTATTCTTTACATTTTCACAAGCCACTCTTAAGAAAATTCAAAGCTTTTGATATAAAGGAGGACTCTACATAAGTGCAGGTGTGTGCATGGGTGTGTCTATTTTCTGTAGGGAAAATCAGTTATAAGAGGCTGATGTGCTTTGGCCATTCACTTGCTGGTACAGAACTCCCTTTCCTTTTTATTTTTATTCATAAGACACTGGGAGATTCTTCACACAATCCATGAACTTGCACATATTACAAATAGTTTAAAATTGAAATCATACATCTATGAAAGCTGAAATCAGATGCTAGAATTTCTAGGAATTAAGTACTTCCTTGTTGAAGCTGTTCAGTCAAAAAATAGGCAAATTTCAAATTTTTATTCTAAAATGCAAATCCAAAAATTATTTATGTGTTCTGAGTGAAAACAGTATCTACAATGCACATTACATTGCAGAAACTTTTTTTTTTTCATCTTCAGGAAATGCTTGATATCATGAAAGCAATATATGATATGATGGGGAAATGCACCTATCCTGTTCTCAAGGAAGATGCACCTAAACAACATGTGGAAACATTTTTCCAGGTGGGTCGGGTAACATGGAAGCCAAAAAGACTGCTCTGTGAGGAGATAGAGAAAGATTTTCATTGTTATAACAGTTTTGCATATCCTTCCAATTCTGTAATCCTTTTTATTCTCTGTGGTTCCATCCCAAGTTTCTCACATCTACTCATTACACCCTGTTTTTTCAACAACAAGCTCTTTAAGCATATTCCAGTATATCACTTACTACGACTTTTGGACTGGTTGTTCCTAGGCAAACATATAACTTAAATGAATAATGAAAAGGACTTGTTTTATACAGGAATTGAGGAGGAGAAACACACTGTAGTGAGTTGACCCTGTCTGGATGCCAGGCACCCACCAAAGCCTCTCTCTCACTCCCCCCTCCACTAGACAGGGGAGAGAAAATGTAACAAATGGTTCAAGAGGGTATCATTCCTGATGGGCTCAGCTTTGTCCAGCAGCAGATCCATCCTGGAGCCAGCTGGCATTAGCGTGTTGCACGTGGGGGAAGCTTTTGGCAGCTTCTCACAGAAGCCACCCCTGTAGCCCCCCTGCTACCAAAGCCTGACCACAAAAACCTAATTACCGTAAATTCTTTTTCTTTCTTTTTTTTTTCTTTTTTAACAGAAAATGGACAAAAACAAAGATGGAGTAGTTACCATAGACGAATTCATCGAGAGCTGCCAGAAAGTAAGTATTCAGTGATAAGTACTGAATGTGTATGTGTTGGCTAATGCTGTTGTAGCTCTACACAGATTTCTGGAGTGTCAGGGAGGGGGATCTTAATATCAGAGACAGCATTTTCCCAAGGTAGAGTATGTATGTACATCATTACACAAAAACACTAAACAGTGTAAGTAAATTCTTGGCCTGAATCTACCGAACAGCTGTTACATATAAGCTGTCATTGCTTATTAGACATCTGTGCCACTATTCTTTCTCTCTTTAATAATGTAGTTTGCACTTGATAGAGAAAGGTTTCTTAACATTCAGCTATACATTTATTTCTATTTTCTGCCCGTGCTGGGGCACACAGTCCCGTCACAACTTGCATATAATCATGGCAATAATATTATTGCCTGGAAATTTATCATCTATGAGTGAGTTTCTCAGTGAGTTCTGATGTGCTTATAAGCCATGAGGCCATATAAAAGGAGAGGGCAAGGGGCTTACAAAGTGTTGGATGGCAAGAGTTAACACCAGACAAGTTTTCTCAGGGCAACAGTGAGAATGATTGTGTTTATCAGCCACAACAGTTTACACTACCCAGGTGGCTGTTAATTTCTTTTGACTGCTGAAAGCAGCTCCTGGCCTCTAGAGCCAAGATGGACAATAAACTTCTGAAACAGGAGTTACAGCCTGTTTTCACTCCTCTGCTCTTCAGAAACCTGCTTATTCTCAGACAAGAAGATGATATGAGAAAAGATAAGTTGCATTTTCATAAATTTAAGGAAATCCTGTTAATTTGACAGTTAAAAATGGCAAGAAAAAGAAACATGATAGAGTGTAAAATAAGGATGACTAGCCTTTGGCATGATAAGAGGTTCATAGAATTGTGGAATATGCTGAGCTGGAAGGGACCCATCAGGATGATCACGTCCAACTCCGGGCTCTACACAGGACACCCCAAGAAACAAAGTTGTTGTGTATAGTAAAGCATCACATTAGACCTAGTGAATATGATAATATGATAGGCCTGATTACATTATGTACATTGATATGGCAAATAAGCCTGACATTATTTGTTAGTGAGAAACACAAGAAGTCATGGTAGTGGTCTACTGGTACATTGTCCAGCAGACTGATTAACACAAAGCTGATAGAGACCAGCAATATAACCTGTACTTATTGGCTTTTATCATCTATATCAAGAAGAAAGTGAAAAAGAGACAGAAGAGAACAAGACTATCAAGATAAATGCCCTTAGTGAATGACAGTTTTCTGACATTTTGGAATAGGGAAAGATCTAGATGGTCAAAGATGCTCTAGAAGCAGTTTATTTTTATATGCATCTGTAGCTATTCAACGGGGTTGCTCTTATGAGCACAGCTACCCAGTAAGTGATTCTTTCTTTGATTTTAATCCACTGATTTTGGGGGATGAAAGACAGCCAAAAGCTCTGCTAAGTGTGGCTGCTCTGTGTATCCTTAGCAACAAGCACTGGGTAGTGTCTCATCTGTCAGCAGTGCTCTGTTGCACTGACTGTGGTTCCAGCTTGTCAGTCTTGTCAATACTAACAAAAGGCATTTGCTCTGCTAATACTGTGTGATCATCAGAAGGAGAGATGAGATTCATTTCCCAGCTGAGGTCTGTAGCACTCTGGAAGTTAAATGACACATTAATCTGCACATGACAGCAATTATGGTGATGGGCTGAGTGATTCATTTACAAAAAAATTAATCCCTTTAGTAAGGAACTGTCTGCTCTCCTTATCCACTGCAATTCAGTTTCTCAAGTCTGTTAGAAGATTTCTTAGTTACCTGTTGTAGGTATTCAGAATACATGTGAGACAGATGCTCTTTAAACTGCTACATGATGGAGACACCATTGTCATCATGGTACTTGTCTCACCTTCCCTTGCTTTTAACTTCAATGGTGGCTATGATTTTTTGATACAAAAAGTGTCTTGCTGCCTAAATTTTTGTCTCTCTGCCGTTTAAGAACTGTTCTTCTGTTAAGACTTCTGTGCTTCAAAGTGTGTAATTCATATTTGTATCAGGATCTGGTTTTAGAAATGAGATTTGGGGTTAAGATTCATTGAATCATAGAATATACTGAGTTGGAAGAGACCCATCAGGTTCAAGTCCAATACCTGGCCCTGTGCAGGACACCCCAAGAATCACCATGTATCTGAGAGCATTGTCCAAATGCTTTTTGAACTCTGTCAGGCTTGGTGCTGTGACCACTTCCCTGGGGAGCTGTTCCAGTTCCCAACCACCCTCTGGGTGAAGAACCTTTTCCTGCTATCCAACCTAAACCTCCCCTGACACAACTTCAGGCCATTGCCTTGGATCCTGGCACTGGTCACCAGAGAGAAGAGATCAGTGTCTGCCCCTACTTTTCCCTCACGAGGAAGTTGTAACTGCACTGAGGTCTCCCCTCAGTCTCCTCCAGGCTGAACAGACCAAGCGACATCAGACACTCCTCACACAGCTTCCCCTCCAGACCCCTCACCATCTTCATGGCCTCCTTTGGACTCTCTCTAATAGCTTCATGTCTGATATTGTGTCACCCCAAACTGCCCTGAGGACTTGAGGTGAGGTTGCCGCAGCACAGAACAGAGCACGACAATCCCCTCCCTTGCGATGCTGTGCCTGATGCCCCCAGGACACAGCTGGCTCTCCTGGCTGCCAGGGCACTGCTGGCTCATACTCAACTTTCCATCAACCAAGACCCTCAGGTCCCTTTCCACAGTGCTGCTCTCTAGCCTCTTGTTTCCCAGTCTATACACACAAGCAGGATTGCCCCATCCCAGGCACAGAATCCAGGACTGGCCCTTGTTAAACTTCATATGGTTGGTGATTGTCCATATCTCTATTTTGTCCAGGTCTCTCTGCAGTGCCTCCCTGACCTCAAGTGAGTTGACAGCATCTCCCAGTTTAGTGCTGTCCACAACCTTACTTAGTATGCCTTCGAGTCTTGTGTCCAGGTCATTAATGAAGATGAAGAGAACTGGTTGAGGATGAGCTCTGCAGAACCCCACTAGTGACTGGGTTTAAATCAAAGTCCTTCAAGAAACACAGTTCAGGAGTTAATATGGCTTCACTCTTTTCAGGATCATGTATTTTTCAAAGCAACATGGCTGATGCTTTTAAAACACAGGTGCAGGAAAACCTTTTCTTAACATCCTGATATGTATGAGATCTAAAAACGTAAGGTCTGAATCTTTAAATAGACCAGAAGTGTGTTCTGCCAGGGAAAGGCTGCAGGAGCCTTTTCTTTGGTTATCTCAGGCAAGATTTGCCAGTCTCTGAGAACTAGCATTCCTCTACTTTGAGTTGGAAGCTGAATTACTGAGTTGCAGAAGTACGTCCCTTTTACTGCTGTTTTGCAATATCCAAAGGAAGTGTGGCATGCTTTACAAGCAAGAAGGAACACAGCAAAACATCTTTGAACACAGGTTCTACTTCAGGTTCTCGGGGTACATTCCTGAGATTTTTTTTTTTTTTGTAGCATCAAGAACCTCTGGTGTGTTCTTAAACATTAATTTTACATGTGTGTGCCTTTTTAAAAACTTGCATTGTTGTGCTGAGCACCAGTTTGGCACAACTGTCAATGCAGTAGCACTGTCAAGCCTGAGGTATACAGGTGGTTCAAGGCTCTTAATTCACAGTCCCATTGCAAAGAATGGCCTGTCCATTCAAAAAGTTTTAAAAGTTATGTACGGAATTATAAAGCATTCAGGCTTTGAGCGTTGTCTCCGGACACTGGGTAGAAGGATCTGAGTAGACTGGTGCTTTCCCTCATCCTCATCTATATCAGAGAGGGAATGTGTATGACTTAATTTCCCTGCCCTCCCTACCCCACGTGCATTTGAATGCCAATCTGCCATCCAGACTCCAGGAGTCTCCTTGATCCCACAGGAGAAATGGACTAGATATGCCAGACTGAGTCCCAGAAAGCAGTTGCTGTTTCTCCAGCTTCATATAAATTACCAAAGAGCAGATCTAGGTCTTGAGAAACAGTAGTGTGGCTACCTCGAGAGCTAGGCACCTCCCAGTTCCTCATCTGCCTCCTCTCACTGCTTGGTGCTGGTGGAAAATGGTCTGACTCAGGCATTGCTCCATATCTACAGCAGCACCATGAAGAACAGAGACAAAGGACTAAGGCATGCACAGTGCATGGGTGACTGTCAGGGTGAGAGGCTTACAGGTCCTTCTGATAATGAGAAAAAGGCTGCTGGCACAGGTGTTTTCTGCAGGAGTAACCCTTTCCACAGACAATGCTGATGGTCTGGGCTAGCCTGAAAACAGCAAAGAAAGCATTTCAAGCCTAAGAAAAACCGGCTTAAAGGTAGATCAGATCTGCCAAAGTTCATTCATCCAGGTTTGTGCTTCATATGGACAGTGCTTCATATGCACTAACACCTCTCTTTGTCTTGAGTTAGGAATCAATTAACAAATCTAATATGAAAACTTGTGTAGAAAAATGTACTGAAAAAAGAGGCACATGAAAAAGATACACTTGACAAAGAATTCCAATGCAAGCATCTGGGTGGGTTTTTTTGGTTTTTTTAAAAGATGGGAAAAAAGCTACTAAAACTCATCATGTTCTAAATATTATGACAAGTCTGTACTTTCTTGTGAAGACTCTTCCCATCTGACTGACTAAGGGAGTGGCATTGGAAGTCTTCTGTAAAGAAACAGCCAACCTCAGAAATATGAAGTCGATTTTAGAACGCTACCAGTTTGATTCATGATAATACGTATATAATAAAATTGGTAGGTAGTGTCAAAACACTTTGCAAATTCAGAGTGTGTTGTTGCTTTGCACATTTGTTGAGCCTAGTTGCCAATGTAGATACAAAAACATTTCTTTTAATTAAATAACAAATGACTTAAACCAAACTTTAACTTTACATCAGTGACCTGCATTAGTTTACTGACATTTCAGAGCAATACAGTAAGAAAAGTTATTTATTTTAACTTTCAGTAATTTAATATAGTAGCTTTACTATACAAACTTTTTAAGCATTAGCCTATATAGAGTATTTTTTGAAATTACGTATCATTGCTTCCATAAGTTATTTTATAGCACAAAATATCATGCAGATCATTTCTTACAGCAACATCACTTGAGATGACATACAGAATCAAAGATAAAAAACCCCACTGAGCCTGTTTCATAACATAAATTAAGCTAATTATTCAGACTTGTAATTTTCTACAAAGCAAATCACCCACTAGACTGAACAGTGAATAATTTAACTGGAAATTGATACTGAACACGTGTTACTGGAAGATTAATGTACAGTAGTTCCACATACTTATCAGTAGTGGAGAATACTATTGAGATAACCTTTCTAAGAAGTGGGTTTTTGATGCACATCTTTCATGAAACATCAAAATTATCTATAACTCAGTCTTTCTATTCACTAAAGATGGCTGTATTATCTCTGAAGAAAGTACTGAAGGGTAGGATCATTACAGTGAAGACCAGCAAATGTTAAATGAGCATGTAATAGACTCTTGTATTGTGTATATATATTGTTTTGTGCAAACAACTGTTGATCCAGGAATGCCAACAAATACGGGCTACTGCAAGTAAACTCTTTCTTCTATACACGGAAAGGTAAAGCTTATGAAGAAAAATAATTTTTGCTGAGTGCTGTGTTGAGAGTTATTTACTGATAAGATCTGGAGTACAGAGTAATGCATCAGTATAATACAGAACTTGAAAGATGAATATTTTGTTAAAAAATTACATATTGCAAAGCAATCAGAAAGCAGAAGTAGCATTGAAAAGTAATCACCATCTTTAAGTGTGAACACACAGAAAATCTGAAGTGAGGAGTGTTGTGGTGATACTCATCAAACTGACTGGCTCATGCAAAGGTGCACACTTCAGTCTATTTTTCTTAGAGTCATCCCTAACTGTGCAGCAAAAGCCCTAGGATTGCAAACAGGCTCCTTTGTACTGTACTGTACATGTACAGATTCACGCTTGATACAACTATTACCTGAGTATTTATTGTCTAAGTGTATTCTGTTATCCTGAATATGAACTGATAACCTCTGAAATGTTGCAGATTTAATTTTCTTAATATGCTATTCTATTCTTGACAGAGTAGTTTTGGTTTCATTAATATACAGAAAAACTTATTTAAGCGTGGATCTATTAAAAGCCTTTTTCTGCTAACCATTTCTCCAAACAAGCTGAAAAAAAATGTAATTAACCAATATGTTCTACTACATTTCACTATAGATATCCACCAACTACATTTGTAATGGTGTGTGATTTTTGGTTTTGTGTTGTCTTTTTTTACAGGATGAGAATATAATGCGATCCATGCAGCTCTTTGAAAATGTGATTTAATGAAGACATTAGGTCTACAACTAATGGACAAATATGAGCTATTCTGCAACATTATATAAAAAATGGATTTCCCACTTTATCATAAATAAAGTTACTCAGCTTTACACTGAGACATGTATTATGCAAGTAAATTTTTTATTATAAACTCTTCCCAACAAAAAAACCCTTTCTAAATTATACAATTTAGCACTTCAGCAGTGGCTACTTAGTTAACAGGATTGTACTGAAAAATCAGGTTCTTACTACAAACTCAAAATAGAACAGACATTATGCACCTTTACTATCATTCCAACCCCTAGTTAAAATAGATACAATCACAAGGAGATTAAATAAATACTCTTAGTTTTGCTACTCGTTTGTACTGGATTAAGCTCAAGGTGTTGAAGTGTATTTCTTAAATCTCTAGCTTCTAATTTATACAGAGGCATTACAATTTATTTTCTTCTCATATTTCTATGGTGTAGTCCTCATTTTTGAATAATATTTTGAGTTAAAATGTTATTATCAATGTGCAATGCACACCTTGCTACAATTGCCTTCCAACTTTGACTTACTTTTCTCTTCAGAAAAAAACCCCAACAAACCCAAATGTAATTATAAACAGATAACCTGAGAGCAAGAGCTGTTATAGAAAAAAAAACAAAACTATTTGCTTATAGATATTCTTACTCCCTAAAAAATATGACTAAGCTTCTATCAATCTCACCTAATAAATCTGCACTTAATTTATCATGACGTGAATATCAGGAGTCCTACACAGTGTATTTTTAATTCCCCTTGGATGTGTCTGCAAAATTCTTTGCCTAAAATTAAGGATCTTCTGACTTCTAATTTTTCATGAAGAAACTTTAACTGGATCCTAACATTGCTTTCCTAAGTGTGTGTCTTTCTGCCTTTAATGAAGAAAAAGGCATGAACTTTTAAAACTGCCGTCCCACTTCAGCGCTGAGAATGAACATCACTATGTAGTAACATCTACTAATAACGACTGCTAGAGAGGCTAACATCCATTTCAGCTTTTTGTAATACCTTTAACTGTGAGACAGAACCAGGAAAACAATGAGAACTTTAGCTATATATCATCTATATGTGATAAATGCATTACATTTTTAAGATCATTTCTTCATTAATATTGGAGCTACTTAATTCTGAATCTAGTAAGATTCTTCTAAAAAAGTATGCACCTAAAATATAACACTGCCCCTCCATCCATGTAACTTTTAAGAAATATCGTCCACAGAGTCTACGCCAATACTTCAAAATAGGTGAAATGCTATCAGATAGGCCAACCTTCATTGTGACATTGCTGCAGAAAATATGAAAGGGGGTTAATGAAGTAGAAAGAAGGTTACAAGTATTCTTTTGTAAAAATAAATCAGGTATCTATTCTGGTGTAGAGATGGGATGTTTGAGGCACGTTGAAGGCTGCTCTGCTATCACCAGTGTAGGATAAGAGTAGTACAATACATGTACACCTGAAATCTGCTGTAGCGTGTTTGTGTAAACTAAATGTGCACATTTTGTAAAAAAAAAAAAAAATAAAGTAAACATGAAGAAAAAAAAAGGACCATGATCAATTTTTTTAGTTGTTAAATACCTGCTGGAAAAAATGCTTATTGAAGAAATACAATTTTTTTAAGCATAAATATATTTATCTTGACTTAGCACAGTTCTGATCTCAGCAGCAATCAGTCCTGAAGTGAATTTTAGTCAGGTTGTGGTAATTTTAAAAAAAACTTCTGAAATTGCTTTCACATGACAGACTTTTATTAATACTCTATGCATCAGCATCTTACAACAAAAAACATACTTTCAAACAACTTTTAATGCTAGAAGTTAATTTTCCTCAGGGGAAAAAGTTCTGTGCAAATTTTGTTACTTCAGTTAACTCTCTCTCTCTCAATCTACTTAAATACCACATGACCCTGAACAGTATTTATTACAAGAACCAGTTAGGAATTATTTTGCAATCAAGTTCAAATACATTAATGGATAAATGCTGTACCTGACAAAGCTTGACAGCCAGGTAAGCTGGCTTGTGCAATCTTTTCGTTGCCTTTAACCAATTTTTTTTATAGCTTCCATGTTCAAAAGTTTATTAACTTGTCTGGACCTGAATTCACAAGCAAGTCCCAAGCATATCTGTGACATTACTGAACTCAATGCAAAGGGAGCACAGTGTAAGTACTCCAAAATTGCCTCCTCCATCCAGTAGGCCCAAAGTTAACAGGAACTAATTCAGTAGGAACAAAGTTAACAGGCTGTGGCTCTGTGGAGCAACCTGACGCCTCTGCACTATGTTCTCCAGAGCCTCTCCAGGCTCTCAACAGCCTGACAATGCACTGAGCAAGTTCAGCTTTGCACCATGTAGTGCCTGTTTGCTGTGTTTGGCTTCACACCTTCAAATGCTGACTCTGAAGAGGTCTGTGAGGGCTCATAGTTCTTATGTCTAACCTAGTGCGGGTGAACCTAAATGCATCCATCTGTGCCGTGTCCCAAAATATATATTATATATATATTAAGTTATATATTCCAAAAGCAGCTATATTTAAATGCAATATAGCACCAAATTTGTTACCATTTGAGTAATTACAACCAAATTATTTTGCACCACACAAATATACAAAACATATTAAGCACTGCACGTCTATTAAATTAAATTGTAATTTACAACAAAATAAGAATCAATATTTACTCTGCATTTGAAATAACAGCACATTAATAAATGTCATTGTAAGCACAGCGCATATGCCAATATACAAAGAGAAGTCTTCCATAATTACATATTCACAAACTGATAAGATTCCCGGTCACCATCTTACTGAAGAATTGTTATTATTTTAAGAGAATGTATCATATCCCAAATAAGCGTCAGTGTTATTTACAGACAGTTTCTTTCCAAACTTCACCTTACAGTACAAATCACTGCAGTTTTCTTGTTCAAGAGTAGACAGAACTATAGGTTGGAATTTTAGATTTGATGATAGCCACAGTTGCCTGTTGAAGACAACAAAACAAATTTAAATTAAATAAGGGGCATTAGCACTACATATGACAGTACTCATATACATACTCATACTCTCTACAAATTGCATAATACATAACTTTTACTTAGTTTTCTTTGCTATTATCAAGTGGTAGAAAATGAAAAAGTTACTATGTGCTGAGAAATTTACTATCAAAAGGGCTGAAAATAATAAACTGAGAAAATGCACCATTGTGATAACTAATGCTGGAGAGTAAACATCCAAAAGAAGGGACATGTAAACTCATACCTAAAACTGGGCATAAATACTGACATGAAATAATAAGGATTTTTAAGTAGAGGAGTGCTGTTCTGGAAGGGACTTCCAACAAAAGTAAGAATCATATGCTTTATAACTAATTTAGAAAATAAATGTGGTAACTTAAGTGGTTGGATTATATAATATTGCTTGAAATCACAATTGAGGAGTTTGTTTCCAGGTTTTTTTGCTTTATCTTATTAAAGTATTTTTAAAAGGCATACATAAAAACCCACTCACAAAACAGATAAGGCTACAAGAAATCAGAGGACTGACAGAAGAATTAGAGGTTAATAACTTACTGGTTTAGTTACATTATCTAGACCTAAATTTTCAGAACATTAAGATTAGACATAATTTTCCTTTTCTTATCTCACTTCATATAAATAAAAAAATTCTCATCTTCCTTCATGTCTCGTAATGTTTTTCAAGTGTGTAATACAAACACTGTTACTGAATGAGCAACAACACAAAAATGAAGAGGCATCCACTGATTATTTGGGCACCTATTGATTAAGGCACACAAGCTCAGTACTGGTAGGCCTGCATGTATGGTCCCTACTTTTCAAGTTATTCCTATTCTTTACGAATAACCATTTAATATAACACATACAAGTCCTCATAGGGTCAAGAAAGCAAATATTGTCTCTTCTAGATGAAGATCCAAGCCACTACTGCTCACTTTTTCTCCTTTTCTCCTTTGTGTACACTGTACAGCACAATATTTGGCAAAAAGAATGTTCAACAGAAGAAACATCTGCCATCTATTACTTAAAGCATCTTTTTGATTTATAGCAATTGCAGATCTGAACTCTGGGTTAACCAGGGTGGGCTGGAATGTGAGTGTCAGATTCCCTCAGTAAATGACCTAAACAATAAGCTATCAGTGGGAACAGGCAGCCATCATCAATAACAGCAAAAAGCAACTTTTTGCAAGAGTAAATCTTGTTGAGAAACATATTTCGTCTCAGCCAGTGGAACACAAAGCATGTATCCCAGCCATACTAAAGCCAGAACAACACAACAAAACCAGAGATGAAAGTTGTTTTGGCAAAATCTTAACCAAAAGTGCAGATTACTGAATAATCATCTGATCAACTCACCTTTCCACCATATTGCTCCAACTTTTGTAAACCAACAGTAACTTTTTCTCTAAATTTCTTGTCCATTAATCTCTTTAAAAGCTATTGGAAAAGTAAAATAAAAATGTTTGTTGCACAATATAGTACAATATATGCAAAGAGGCAATAGTAATCTATTTTGTTACTTTATTTCATCTTATCTTTGGAAAATTGAAGCCACAAAGAAACATTAGAACTTGTAACTGATGTCAAAGTATGGAACTCAATAAAGGCAAATGGAATAAAAAGTTAACTAAAGAGAAACTTAAATTCAAAGAAAACAGATCTGTTAGCCTACAAAATATATTTCTTTTTCTTTCAGCAAACAAATTTGGAAGAAATATCCATCTCAAAAAAAAGTCATTCTTAAAGAGTTGTCCACATGGAAAGTTAACATGTTTTTCATGTGCATCAAAAGAGATTTATTGTCACGGAAATACTTCCAAAAAACCTGCTCTAATTTCTCTCTTCTGTATTGGATGTCAAAAAAGGTTCTTTTATTTTGCTGTAAAAGTGCACTTTGCAAGCAGGTTAAAAGAAACCATGAAAAGCCTGTCTGACAGAGAAAGGATGTCCTCAGAAGGACTTGGTATAAAAATACTTCTCATAATCCCCCTCAAAGCTTATTTAATGAAAACTTCCTTGTGCAGAATTCCCATCTGAAAGAAGTGAGAATATTTGCTTCAGTTAATGTATTGAAACATTCATGGTTTTGTTAAAATATGCAGACTTAAAATTAAAAACTCATTTTGCAATAAATTTTCTTCCAAAACAAAGCATCTGGATGTTTTCTTAAATGGCAGAGACAAGACTTCCATTATTCTCCAGTTTACATTAACAATAGTTTTTGGACCTTGCTAGAACTTTTTAACTCACCATGTTATAAAAGAATGAAAGACTCACACAGGGAACTGACTATATGAAATAATGCTTTTCACTGAACTGCTGAGTCCTCCACTGTATCTGTGCAGATATTATAGTAAACATCTCAACAAGAGCAGCAGGAAAATACAAACGATTTTTTATTACAGCACTAAAAACTTACATTTGTGAGTAGAAGCTTAAGATGATCATTAAGAGATGGGCCAACAACAGCACTCAGTTGCACTAAAGCATCCAATCCCCTTTCAAATACTTCATCATCTGCATGGGCCTTCAGAAGAGGAAGAAAGAAAATCCTGTGAGTAATATTCAGACAAACACAAGTTGTTCTAAACTGCAATCTCTGCATTTTGATTGTATGGAGTAGTTTTAAACTTTACTGTGCAATTGCTAATTGCTATAATGATACAAGTTTAGAAATAGAAATACAATATGACTGAATGTTAGTCTCTAGAGGCCACAGTTAAAGCCAGAGTATATTTTTAAAGGGGAAAACAAAAACATCCATGAAATGCCAGCAAAACTCTTTCATTTCTTCTGAGAAAAGGAAACTAGTAATTTACTATTGAGGAAAAAAAAATTTGGCATGCTGAACAGCTTGCTACACTGACAGTTTCAGTATTTCACAGCATATTAGAAATAACCTTCCCTATGCTGATATGCTGAAACTGAGAGACATCATTTCAGTTACAAATGTATTGAATTCTGGGCAATTTCTGTGTAATTCATAGTAACTTTCTTTGCTGGAGAAACAGAGGAACCAATGACTTTCTGCCTCAATTAATTTAGTCCCCTGCTAATTACACTTTTGTAACCTGCCAGCAATTATCAGGCTCTTATCTACTTCTACAGTTCTTTGTCATCTTTATTTCTCCCATGGGAAGGTTCTTCTATACCTGACTTCTCTAATAGTTTAGTTATCTTGCTTTGCCTTTAGCAAAGAAATAGATTCGTAACAATTTATTTTGATCTCATACTAAATTTTATTAAAACAACTGTTTTACCTCTTCAGCATCTGGGCCCTGAACATTTCATTTTTAACGATTTCAGAAACCATTGCTTGTGTAGTAGAAGGTTTAACAAGATTTAATACCAAAACAGTGCAACAATAAAAATTATCAGAAGAGTAACAGTAATTGGAGGAACAGACAATAATAATTTTTCTAATTTTGTCTTCAAACTAAATTAAAAATACTGATAACACAAAATACTGAACTTCTGTTACACCTCTGATGTGAGATCACAGTTAATTTTCAAACTTCAAGCCATCTCTGTTAAAACAGAACTGAAGCACAGCTAGATTAAAGGACAGCTGCTTGCTGAATGAGAAAAGGACTCTCAAAGACGTGAAAAAGATGAAAGAGAGAACCTGAAACCAATACCTCACTTTATCTTCTGATGGTGTAGAAGAGTTAAAAACATTTTGAAAATTAAGAATATGACCTCAAACACTTTAAATGTATTCTTCCCTTTTCCTCACCAACATATTCTGGAGATGGTGCTGTGCAAGGCTGGGAGTTGGACTCAATAATCCCTGCAGGTCCCTTCCAACTCAGCTTATTCTGTGATTCTGTTTTGCCTTTGTAGCGTATTTTGAATTGTTATATGTAATAGATGAGCATTTATTCCTGCATATCCATTTTACTTCACCTAATTTTTATTTTTTGAATGTTATTGTGTGGACATATAAAAACACCACAAATACACGTATTTATTTCTGCTTATATTAAAACCTTTAATAGAACAGTTTCATAAAAATTTTCCCATACCTACTGTCATATAGCTATACAACAAGATACCCATCTGAATTTATATATAAAGACATATTTAGCTAATAAATCAAGGCAGGATTAACAACAGAAGGAGAAACTATTCCTAACCCTGAAACCAAAAGCCCATGCAATAGATTTATCACATGAATATTATCCATGTAGTCCTCACCAGCAGAAGAAAAAAAAAAAATCAAGCCCATTAAAATCTCTGCATGAGGCGCAAGACGTACCAATGTAGCTTTTAAGACTGGAACTAGACGAGGCAATAAGGGAATTGCTTTTTCAGCAGCATCTTCAACCAGAAGTAATTCTTTAAAACCCTCCTTTGAAACAAAAGTATAGGGATGTTTTGTCTCTCTTAGACCCTGTTGCAAATGTAAAATATAATTTTCTTAACAGTGAGCCTTCTTTTAAACAAAAACACATTTTAAAAGTTCCACATAGCAGCAAGATAATGTTTAGATTTTGTCAGATCAGTTCAAAACATAAAGTCCACTAACTCCACCATGTGGAGCCACTGAATACAACTCTGCTCACAGAATATTCTAATTCATTTCTCTTTTAGAACATTGATTATTAAAACTCACATTATGAATACTGCCAATTCAATCAATATTTGAACTTCACTACCTTTATTCTAACAATCCAAGGTATTTTTTCAACAAGACCATGAACTAGAACAGGCTATATTTGTAAAGGGGTTTCACACCCTGAAGGAAAAAAAGAACAGAAGGTGAACTATGGAAGGAAAGATACCCCCACATCACATATCCCTCTATGCAACACTAAAAACTTGAAGACAGTACAAAGATGCACTTCTAGTGAAGGCCTGACTGGCAAAATTTGAAGATTTAAAGCCTTGTGGCTGAAGTCTGTTTTCTTACCATAATAGGAGCTTTATGTTACTTAAAGAACTGACAGTTTTGTTTAATCATAAAAAAACCCCAAAGTAAAAAAGAAAAGAACAAAGGGGAAAAAAGAAAAAATGAAAATAAAAAGGGAAAACAAAAAAAAAGGAAAAAAAAAAAAGAAAAAAGAAAATAAGCCACCTCAGTATATGCACTTCATTCTATCTGCAACATTGGATTCAGTGTTTAAATAAACACCTGAAACATATTTGGTGATAAATGTCACAGAAGCCTTGACATAACGTATAGTATTTCTTCCACTTATTTACAGGATCCTATTTCCACTGTACTATTTGAATCTACTGAAGAGAACACTCTTCCTTCAATAGGTAGGCTTTATATACAAAACAAAGCAAAACAATTTAATTTACCATAGAATCTGCAAAACGACAAATGGATTGAAGTATTTCATTCAACAGCTGGGAATCTGAGATGCAGTCTTGTATTTGATCAGTATCTTGAAGATTGAACAGCTCTACCTAGCTCTCCCAGAATGCTCTAACTAAAGACCTACAAACAGCAATGTTCTTGACCATTTTCATTCATATAATATTCTCACAAGTGGGGGTTTTTTTATATTTCCCTATTAGCTGAGCCAAAATGAGCTAGCTTAGATTGTTAAAAAATGACATTTGCAATTAGGAAATGGTTGTATGCTTAATGTTGCAAGAAATTGAGTTTACCTCTGCTAATGTTATAAGGAGAGGATCAAAGGGAACAGTTTCCGGAAGGCATTCCCACTGCAGTTTGTGCTTTACTGATCCATGCACTAACCTATATAAAGAATAAAGTTTAACAAATTAACATATAATAATACATAATTTATTGCTAACACTGTTTGCTTTAGATGTATCACCAATTAGTTTGCTGAATTACAATATTATCTACACAATCTCAATAAATACTGCTCTCCTTAGTGAAACCATAGGATCATAAGATCAGCTAAGTTGGCAAAGATCTCTGGGATCATTGAGTTCAACTTATGTATAGGTATACTGTTATTTAACCATGTAATTATAATAAATTCCCAAAACATGGCAGTTTTCAAAATTCTGCTCCTATTCACATAGAAATCAGAAAATAGAAATTATGCCAACACAGAAGATACTCCTTTTGCAAAGCTACTTATTTTGATAAGTATCAAGAAACCTTTTCCTCAAATAGCAATTGGTAAGGGAAATCAGTTGAAACTGAAAGAAAATCATTTTGGAACTTACTATTTACTCCTAAGAAACAGATAAAGGCTATGTATTAATGATTAGTTTATACAAGTATATACAGGTGTATTTCATTAATGATGAAGTCATCCTGCATCCATGTGACAAAACACTACAATTTTTATTGCCTAGGCAAATATATAACAGAAAAGTAACTTAAAATAC
Organism: Dasyornis broadbenti; assembly: GCA_013397935.1. NCBI lineage: Eukaryota > Metazoa > Chordata > Aves > Passeriformes > Dasyornithidae > Dasyornis > Dasyornis broadbenti. The sequence goes on from VZRN01000467.1 coordinate 2,211,936, forward strand.
CCAAAACTATTACTTACAAGCAGTTTTGTTAATATTTGATATTCCTGACAACTACAGAATTGGAATACTCAATAAAATGTTGTCATACTACTTACTTCAGATAAAAAAGGCTGTGAATGGCACTAATTTTATTATTTTTGTTAGTAGGTAGAAAGAAACACAATTACCTGAAGAAATAATTTGTGAAAAAGGTTTAGAAAATCAAGTGTGCACGTACTTAACTATTGTTTTAAAATGTAGCTTTGGTATTAATACAGCATAAAAAAAGAACCAAAAGAAGACAATTTCAAAGGCATGGAAAATTGCCTTCTGCTCTGAAAAGAGTTAAGTACTAGAAATTTTTCCAGAAATGAATGGAATTAAACAACCTATCTAAAAGATTAAACATGGAAAGATGTATTTCATAATATAGTCAGTAAAAGTAAAAACAAGCCCAACACACCTGCATGGAATGCCACCTCTAGCATATGTAGCAGCAAATGCAGATGATTGCTTAGAATAAGCACCAAACTGTGAGGACAAAAAAAAAAGCGCATTATTTATTCATAACAGTAATGTTTGATAGCTATTATGAATATGCTAAAACTGCAGTTTACAAAAAAATGAACTTATTCATATGATTCTAAAACAAATCAAAAAGAGAACTGCAGCTGTGGGGTGGAAAACATGTAAGTGATACACCTATCCGAACACTGCTTTTAAGACTCATCTGGCTAGGGAGTTGTTAAAATGAATAAAAGTGTAGAATCAGTGGTCTCCTGAAGGAAAAACCTTATTTTTTTTCTCTTGCAGATGTTAATAATACGTCTTGTTTTTTATCATATACATGGTTCTTATGCATATGAACTATTATATTAATCAGTATGATCATATGATGCTGCTTCCCAGATTATACACCTTATCCCAAAGCATTCAGAAGCAAATACCATGAAATCTCAATTTTTATCTTTTGAGTGTTTGAACTTACATTAGGATTAGTAGAGTTGTGTTCATGATTTGATGACTTCATGGCTTAATTTCAGTCATTGTGCTACTTGTAAACAGATTTGAAGTAAAAAAACTGGCCACATTAAAATATTCAGCCTCTGTTTATCACCAACGTACTCTGCATTTAATTCACTTTCCAAAAAGCCTGTGACATTACTAATTGTCAAATTATATGGCCCAGTGGTGAACTATAATTCACTAGCATTCAATGCTAGTTCTCCAGGCACGTGACTTCCATGAAATAAACAACTTACTTCATTACTATTCTCCCAAGAGCACAAATTTTTCCTGAAGCATTACATATTCACAGTAACTGTGAGATTCAAACAATGCTCACCAGCAGTTAATTTGCCAAATTTTATGAAGCCTTGACTACCTTCAATATGCCACCTGATTCTTTGTTTCATTACTGAAATAAGTTCCTCTAAAGCAGCAGGTGCCAAAGTTTAGAAGTATAAGCAAAAAAAAAAACCCAACCCTTTTTAACTCTTAGCTCTAAATCTCTTTTTAGAGCAATAGTACATAGAAAAGAACAGCTACCATCCAAGCGACAAAGTAGCAAAATACATTTTTATAAAAATGTAATAACCAATATTATTATACTTCAGGCATTTGAGCTTAGAAGATAAGGAATGTATGATTAATAACAGAAGTTTAACTTCAATTTAAAAAACAGGACCAGAAGAAGTATGTCCTGCATGCCATTTCATAAAGTAAGGAAAATTCTTCAAACCACGGATGGATTTTAACCAAACAAAACCACCATCACCTATACATACTGGATCAATAGTTTTGGGATTCAGTTTGTCACTGGGCTTTGGCTGCGGTTCTGGAGAACATGTCTTGTTTTTCTGTGCTGCAGCCTTTGTTTTTACTTGGAAGCCTGATGACATTCTTAGAACATTGCTTCCTACAAAAAAAAATATTAAAAACATAAAATAATTTTCACTGTTATATGACAGAATATCAAGGGTTAGAATCCCCAGGCCCAAAGGCTGACATGAACAATCAAGTAAATCTGAAAAAGTGCACTAGGAAACAAATGTTTATTCTTATATATTGTATGCAGTGCATGGGATAATTGTAATAGTCGTGCTACTTCATATTTCAAATGCACGCATTTCCTAACCTGTTTCTCTTTACCTGTGTTCTTTGAGACCTGCAGCAAAAGTGAATTAGATACAGTCTGCTTTTAGGGTAGCCTACAGAAATCCTAGCAGCACTACAGGGCTCTGCAGAAGAGCCCAGAGTAAAAAGGGTTGAGTGCAGTTACATCCGAAGAAAGCAACAATTTGAGGAATGTCCAGGATGAAGGAATGAAGCAAGTACATTCAGGACACAAAACCCAAACCACAATCAATAAGAAACGAGAACAGAAATTTAAGGCAGCAAAGAAAGAACACAAAAAATGAATTCCAATTCCAGTAAGAAGAATGAAAATGTTTTTTTTTAAAAAGAGTGCAAAAATAACTTTGTCTACATCCTTAACTACTGATTTATGTACACTCATCTTCTGTAAGTCAATGCACCAGTTACACAGGTCACTATATGTGTATGTAATTGGGTTAAAGTGTACCTAATAAAAATAATAGTTCTCTGCCTAGTTAACATACCAAGTCTGATACTATGATGAATAATATAAATTATTCCTGGGAGATAACAAGATTTTAAATACTAATACAATTATAAAGAATGAAAATGTTAGTCATTAATACTATTAATGTTCAGTAGTTTTTGCTGTGGTGTTTTTGTTAAAAACGTGATTAAATGCCAAATACTGAGATCAGGATGAACTGGAGAGACAGATTTTTTTGCCATGCTACGTTCTCGTTCTCAGCTCTGTCAGCCACCTGCCCTAATCTCTGCCTGGCTCTTCTACATGCAGTCCTTGTTTAGCTTGGCTATTGTAATTCTTCCTCCAAACAAGATTTCCAGTCAGATACTTTTGTCATCATCTACATTATGAAAACTTTAGGATGGCTGCTGTTTCTGGTAAGTGATAAGGTCCCAGCACCTGTGTAGATATGCTGCCTTTATGATTTGTGGAAAGAATTAAATGTAGCACCTAAGTTTTACTGAATGCTGTGAAACAGTGTATGACAATGATTAGCAAATTAGCTAAAACACAAAGCAAAATTAAAACTGAAAATTTAAGTCAATACTTCTTGAACAATGATTTAATCAAAACTAGTGATTTAAATCCGTTCACCTAATGTACATCTTGTTTTCTCTTTCCTACCATTTTCATAATGTTGCATGTCTCCACTGAAAGTCTTTTAAAAAGAACTAATATACCACAATTAAACAATTAAGTCTCTTTAGAATACACAAAAACTTAAATGACACTTATGAGAACTATTCTGTTTGTAAATTGGAAGTCAAATGGAAAACATTAACATAGAATGGAATCTACTGATTTTGTATGTCTGTTTATTATCACAAAATTTTAATCACATTCGAGTTAGAAGACAGATTTTTAACTGTCAGAAAAGTAAGAATCAAAATCCTTTCACACTGTAAAAACACCAGGTAAGTTCTTGACGATAGCAGCATATATCACAAAATAGTGCTAACAGTGTCAGCCTCTGAAATGTACAATTGCTTATAATACAGTCAGCTTGCTAATACCTACATAAATATTTTTCTCAGAAAAGTATTTAGAACTAATTCAGATGTATTTAAATTTTTTCTACTTTCCAAGTAATCAAGATATATGCTAAAGTACCTTAGGTTTTCACTAATGACAAAATCCAGAAAAGTCAGTGGTTGTACCAAGAGAGAAAGTAAACGATAAAAAGTGTAACAATAAGCAGGAATAATGTCAGCCATTTGGGACAAAGTAAAATCGGAGTAATGAACAGTGACAATGGTTTTATAAAAATGAAACTGGGACAACATGCCAATGTATTAGGAAGGAAAGAGGTAGCACTGAGCAGAAAAAGGACTTTTCATAAGGAGTCTCATGCTTCAGAGATGAAAGCTGTTGTGTAGTGGGGAGCTGGAAGGGTCACACGTGTTTGCAGAGACATCAGACGGCTGAAGCACAGCTGTGAATCAAACAAGCCACATACGAGGTTTGATACAGAAGTGACCCATCTACTGGCAGATGACGGACTTCAAATAAAGGAACAACACTTCAAATAGGAACAGGAAAAGCACTTTTAAGAGACATCTTTCAAAGGAGGAAAAGTGCAGCCTGGAGTTCGGGTTCTAGAAGTCACTTAAGGCAGGCAGAATAGAAGTCAATAGGATTTGAAAGGCGAAGTTGCTCCCTTACCCTGCTGAGAGCCAACTCTCCCGGAGTGCAGCCGGGGCAGAGGCAGGAACAGATAAGTGGCTTCAAGCACCGACACCGCCGAGAGGCTCAGGCAGCGCAGCTCTGGCGAGTTCCCACAGAGCCGCCGGCCCGGCCCTCAGGAGCCCCAGGACACGCAGGGGCCCAGCGGCAGCACGAGGGGGCCGGGCCGCCCCGCTCCCCGCGTCTCCCGCTCCCTGGGCAGGCCGGGTCCCGGCAGCGCCGGGCGGGGCAGCGCCGGCCCCGCTCCCCGCGGGCCCCAGGGGACGCTGCCTGCCGGTTGCCAGGGCAACTACGGGCTGCCGGCAGCCCAAACTTCCTCCGTGCGTGCTGCGGAGCGAGCGACAAGGAGATTGAAACATCGATTTGGGTTTTTTGTTTGGTGTTTTTTTTTTTTTTTCCCAGTCTACCTGGTATGTTGTGATTAGAATGGGAACGGTGAGTTTTCAGCTGACATCGCCACTCGATTTTATCCATTTCTTTAATACCTTCCCAGGGAAAACAGGATCTGGGATATACTTAATTTTGCTTTTATTTTTCAATTAGAAAAAAGTTTGGCTACAGTGTCACGTTCGTATTTGTGATCGTCTTTATTCAAAACACAGTGACAGAAAGTTAATTTTAGTTCTTTCTCACACAACTCACTCATACAATACTGAAACTTCCTTGGAAATACAGCATCACATCTGAATGTTGTCAATGAGCTTTTGGGTAAAAGGCTACTTTTTAACTTGACCACAACAGTGCTTTCTTGTTTTCTTCAAGAGATGTGTTTATTCCTTCATGCATCAATCTCCAAGCAAAATGTGTTCCTGGTTTGCTTGAATTGTGTGGGATACAATCTTTCCACCATTACATTCTTTCTCACTTCTGTCATTTCTACTGAAGAATGGAATATGGATAAGAGAGACTATTCTCTTGATTTTCCATAGGAAAAAAAATTTCACTGACAGTGTTGAAAAGTAGTTGTACACTATTAAAAAAAGACCACTGGCATTAGATTTTGGGCAATGCAGGCATTTCCTAATTTGTCTTATCCAACATAAATAGTTTGTATCTGCCAATAAATGGGAGTCAAAAGTGAGGACATTTGCAGAGTTAAAATAGGTCTGCATAATTGAGTGCCATTGAAATGCATTAGTGCAAGATACGGTTTGGAAATACAGAAGGAAAAAAAAAAATAGATACATAATGATGGAGAAGGGAAGATTCCCATTTTTTCTAAGTGTTTTAAACTAAATTTGAGACATTATAGTACTTTCACAGAATTATTTTACTGTTCCACAGTACTGAAGGCAATAGAAAAAGGGATGTCTTTTTATCAATCAACTTTATTGACTGATACATTATCTCAGAAAAAAATCCAGTATTTGTAAAGCAGACCATGAAAATCTTTGAAAATCACAATAAAAAATGCAAACCAGCATGAAAATTTCCAGGATGAGAAAAAAAATCTGGTTTTTTTGGAGCAAGGTTTATTTTTAGTTCAGTGTTTTCGTATAATTTTATACATGTGTCTGCTATAGCTGTTTTGTGGGTACAGAACAGACTACAAAAAGAAAGCAGTAGTACAATTCCTGAGTCAGTAGGAGGTATGAACTGCTGTGTAGCATGAAGCAAAACACCACTGATCAGCTCCGTGGAGTCAGCAGCTCCCACTGAGCTCACGGAGGCACAGAAATGACTGGGTTGTAAAACAACAAGTGAGATTCCAGACTCCATGCAAGAGCAGGACTTCGTTCAAGAGTCCAAACATTTTCTTGCAAAATGCAAAATATGCACGGTCCTGCAGCGCATGTGGTACCACAGGGAGTCCTGCTGTTCTTGGGGTGTTGAATGCATGGCAAGGCTCAACCACCTGAGTGCTGACAACCTGATGTTTTGGGCGGGCTTGATTCTCTGGTGTGGGAGCCTAACTCTCCCACATGGGAGAAATACACACTAAAATGATCCTAAAGTCCTGGAATAGGGTAAGATGAAACTGTACCCTTATATATATTTTTCTAACTTACATGGTATTTTAAGAGTTAGGAAAAGAGAAGTCCAAAGGTTAAGCACATGTTTTGTGCCTTCTAATTCCTACAGTATGATCTTAAGATGGTTTTCATTACACTTGCCCCATGCATTTGCAGATCCCCTGCTCCTTGAGTAGCTTCATTATAACTGGCCTTGGATTTTCTCACTTAATATAGACATGGGTAATATGGGTCAAAATACTTATAATAAAACATATTTGTTTAAAATAAAATGCTTTTCATACTGTGTCTTACTGTTTCTGATAGTTGTAATGGGATCTAGTCTGTGACATTTTCAACATATTTGGTGGATGTACAATTTGAGAGGAAAAATACTGTATGATCACAGTATGGATCAACAAAACATGACCAATTTTAGTATTTTTCTTCATCATGAGGATATCAGTTTATAGTGTTAAATATGGTGTCAAGACCCACCATTTATTACTGTATACTTGTGTAGAATTAGCTCCAATTATAAAAGTCTTCAACATGTATTTTTAGTTTGTTTAATTTAACTGCCATAAGCCTTCCTAAATGCTTGAAAATAACTAAAGACAAAAATATGAATAATTTCCAAAGACTATTTTTCACGAAAAGAAACTTATATGTATGTGAATGTGTTCAGCTGAGCATATAGAATATGAAAATGAAAGGTAACTCAGCAGTGATTACTTAACTTTTCAGAATAATACTCAACCAATTTAAATAGAACCAATGATTACCTAATTATCTATAACTGCTGATAAAACCAGTATGCAATTTGACTCCTTTTTTTCATTAGTCACAATTAAATAGTTAATTACTGAGGGGGAGGAGAATTCACCAATGCCAAATGAATTCTGAGGCTCATGAAATTAAAACTGAGGCTTATTGGAATATGGCTAATTGAAAGAACATCACATAAGCCAGTCACATGTTAGATCTTTTGTCTGACCATATTTATACCTTTGTTAAGCTAATTCATTTGGCGTAGTTTAGATTTGGCATGTTGCCAGACCCAGTTGAGCAATTGTGGGGAGAATATTTACTGACAAGTGCAGGCTTTTGAATGTGGAAGGAAGGGAGTCGATACTTCAATTTTTGTCATAATTTAGTTAATTTGCATTGTCAAAATTTCCCTCTCTATTTGTAGCAGCTTTTCTCTCATACGATAAATGATTTATGCTGATTTGTTTGTTATATTTTTCTAAATACAAGAAAGAGAGTAACAATAGACTTAAAAATTGACTCATTTTACATCTTACTATAGTCTTATTCATCTAATAATACACAAACATATATTTTCATTTGAGATTATTTTAGAAGTTTATAAACCAAGTACAATTTTAACCGCAGTTGGGGGCTGACAACTTGCAACCGAAGAACAGTAAAAGAAAAAAACATGTTTCCTCAATGCATATGGTAATTCCTTTCATTTCTCCAGAAACTCTGAAAAGTTAGAAATTCTCACTGGTCTCTCAAAAAGTGCAAGTTTAAAACTGAATTCTATCTTATTTATATAGTCTTCAAATATCATTCCACAAAGAGTTTATTCTGACTTAACTACCCTGTGTGCTTTATAAATAGTCCTCTATGACAGAGGAGTTCTTTTACAGTGTTTGGCAATAAATGTGAGCTACAGAACAGATTGTAGACACCTAATTGTAGTTTTCAGGTTTGTCTGCAAAGATTAAATGTTCCAGGCACTTTCATTGACAAGTGTTGCATCAGATGATTAGTTCAGTGCCTGTCAAGTTGATGGACCTGTGAATATGCCCTTTAATCATCAGTGAAAATTGGTGTGAAACAGCGTCACTTCAATTGAACAATTCTGGATAACAGCCCATAGATTCTATTGGATGACTTACTCTTCTTCTGTAATACACCAGAAATTCTTTGATTGCCTATTATTAAGTGCTAAATTGCTGCAAGGACTTCAGATTAGCGGATCTAAGTCCTGTGTAAAACTCAGAGGCAAGGTCCCAAGAAACAGACTGACCCACAGGAACTTTGTGGTTTTGATGTTTTGGGGTAAGAAAAATTCATACAGGTATGACCCCCAAATTTACAAACTCATTGAGATTCCTAATGGGTGTCAGAGAGTACAAGGTTCACAGAGCACTGTTAGTGTGCAGACATGGTGCTCTGGGTGTGATTCTTGAATGAAGGTGCAAGGCTGAGCACAATCAAGTAGTTGCATAGATAACGGCAGTTAAATTCCACACCAGGCTTTTGGATTGCTCTCAAGGATATCCTGCTGATCTGAAATTATTAGCAAATAGCAAATTCAGGTTTTTCCATGAACACAAGTACCTGAGTGAGTCAGAGAAATTTTTGTCCATATAGATACAAAGATGCTAACTCATCGTTGCTCCACTTTACTTAATGAAGTGTTTAGAGCAGCTCTACAATGATTCAGTTATACTCATATTCATCTTTTATCCATGGCCACACAGAACCAATATTCCTGACTCCTGTAGATAGCTAGTACTACCAGAAGCCAAAGTAGACCAATTATACCCACCCTTCAGTGAACTGTATTACATTAAAAATGAAATTAGGATTAAAATGAGACACATCAGGATTTGGGTTTTCCCCAATTCTTCTAACTTTTCATATTGCCATCAATAATGGCAGTTTGAATTTGCCCATTCTGGTGATGCCAGTTCTGGTGATGCCAATTGCTCAGGACGGATAACTCCACTCCATCACCCAGATGCTGACAAAATCACAGCTACTTCTGTAAAAGTGCTTTCCTTCTTTATGGAGAGATATCCATTCCCACAAGTATAGTCAAAAAAGAAAGAGTTAGGAACCTTCATTTCTTTGAGTCACTAAATCTGAATTTTATGGTACTTGATTTCCTGCGTCACTGCTGTTCACTGGAATCTTCATTCCTAATTTATCTCAGGAGTCTTAATCAGAGCATTTCCACAGACAAATACCTAAGAAGAAGAATCACAGAAAAGACCAAGGATGACCTGGTGATGACCACCACTAACTCATGGAAAATGTTAAGGAAAAACACTATGGTTTCAGAGAAAAGTAGGTGACAAATAGCTGGGGAAAGAAAAGGGGGAATTTGATATATATTTGTGAATTCTTCTCTGAAATTCACAGTGGTCAAAGTTTTCAAAGCTAACAAAAGGTTTTGAAAGCAGTGCATGAAGGCTCACTGGGTTATGAAAAGTCTGCTTTTGCCTGATTTGTACAGACTTGAACCCAGGCTCTCCTGCCTCTCAAACCTGACAAACACATGGTGATATATCTAAGTATTATTCTCAATTGCCTTAGGGCATAGCAATGATAGTTTGAATTTTCCCAGAGTACAAACTTTTATTAACTGTTTTTTTTTCCACTAAACAGGTGCAGGTATTTGTAAGTAGAAACAGAATGAAAGAATTTATCTGTGAGCATAGTAATCCTGAAGACAAAGTCGTACCCAACATCACAGAAAAGTGAAAGAATTAGATACAACATGTTCTCTTTATAAATCAGAACCTACCTTTTAAAAATTGACAGGATATTAAAAGATGACTACTTTATCACAACTCTGTGTGCATTGAGAAATGTTCACCACTATTTTATATTGCAGGTACTTTTATCTAATAGGATACATGCCACCCCATGCAAATAAAAAAAGATGAGCAATGTGGCCTTTCTCGTCATCCTGCAGAGAATGCCACTATTCTCTTCCTGCTGATTTTTGTGAACTTAGAATTTGATTTTAAGAAAAATAAAAAAAATTCTCATTGGATAATGTTCTTTAAATGCAAGACAGGTATGCATGAGCTCTAATTGTACTCACCAGATGATTCTTCTATAATTATTTGAAAAAAAAGCCTTACTACTAAATTTCTAAGGCAGAATGAATATAATTTAAATTCTGCTGAGAGAAATAATTAAGCAAAGTTGAAAACTTGCACCTAATTGTCAGGGTACTGTTATGAGAACTGACTGACATGTTTTCCCCATCAGAGTTGAATAGAGAAGAAAAAGACAACCAGTTGAGGCACATGCTGCAGTTTTGTGTTTTCCCACTCGGTGGCAATGATTCCCTCGCTTTCCTTCCTACTTCTGCGCTTCCTCCCAGACAGCTGTTGCTCTGCATTCTGCAGCCTCCGTTCAGGGGAAGAAACAAGGGAAAAATCATAGTTTTCTGTTACTTCAAATATCAAAGATGGCAAAATAGAGGAGTTTTTAAAATGAAAATGTAAGTATTTTATAGTTCACTTGTCAGAGAAAATGTGTTCTTTGATAGGAAATTTTTTACCAGTTTTATCCCACTCTAGGGCACAGATCAGAAGCGGTATATAAACTATTGAACAAAAGCAAGTTTACTGGATTTTATAGCCCTTCACAGAGTAATGCAAACAATAATAAATACAAAACCAATAAATCTCCACAAATTCACAAGGCATCCCAACAGTATTTCCACTCATAATTGTCTCTTTTTTTCTACCTTCTTTTTTTTGTTGTTTTTTTTTTTCCTTCCCAACAGCAGGAATAAATCTTCGTACTTGGTACTATTTGGTCTGCAGAGAACATGCTGGGGAAGAGGTCTAATTGCGCTGGCTAACCAAACTTATCTCTGCAGAAACTGTAGCTAGGTGCAATGTGGTCTTTCAGAACGCTTACAGCCCTTTCAGCTTTTGCCCGAGTCCATGAGGTTCCCTTTGCTGGATCAGACGTAGGGGAGAGCTGCAGCAAGGGCATCAGGCTGCGCTCTGAGGCACACACAGCTTGCAAGTGCTGCATCACAAAAGCGTTTAATGCTCCCCACACAGCAAGCACAGCTGGCACTTGAGATAACAAGTCCAGGCATGGTAGGAAAAATATCTTTGCTTAAAACATAGAGAAAGTTTGAAAGACAGGCTTAAGGTTCATAAGACTCAATTCAAGTTGGTGTCTCAGAACTAGTAACAGCCTAGAAGTACTGGCTGTAGTGATGGTAATGAGCTGTGGTAACAGTCATGACTAAATAATGATGGAATCAAAGGTAGTCATGATGGTGGCAATAGTTTTCATATTTTCTCTTTTCAGAAAGTGGTTCAGCAACAGTCCCTCTGTCCCTGCCCACACAGGAGTAGCAAGTGGGGGAGGAAGGCTGCCCTGCTCTCTCTTGCTCTGCTACTGGGTTTTGGAGGAGGATGAATTGAAACATCTTTCTAAAGCAAATATATAGGAAAAAACTTCCCAAAAAACAAAAAAACCAAACAACCCCCACCAAAAAAACAACCAAAAAACAACCAAACAAAACCAAACCAAACAAACAAAACCCCCCCTCCAAAATACCAACAAACCAAAAAAAAGCCCCCCAAACAAAAAAACCAAACAAAAAAACCCAAAAACCACCCGCAAATCAAAACAAAAAAAAACAAGGAAAAAGAAAAAAGGAAAGAAGAAAAACAAAAAACAAAAAAAAAAAAAGGAAAAAAGATCTTTCCAGGAAAGGTGTTGGGAGGTGGGGGGAGGAGAGGGGACAGTAGCGACGGTGCACTAGAGTTGCAATGAGAAGGAATGCAATGAGTGTAGAAGGTAGGGGCAGAGGGAGAATTAAAAATACGGATATTGGAGGTGAGGTGCAAGCAGAGCACAGCAATGTCTTCAAACTCATGCCATTTAGACTTTGTCTGTTCATGGGTTGTATTTCCTGTATTTCAGACATTATTTTGGTTTTCCACTGTTCTACTTTTTGGCGTGAGAAGAGACTGGGTGAGAAACTAGAGGATGGAGAAATTACATAATTAACTAGAGGAAAAGAGGGGCAAGGGGGAAGGGAGAGAAGGTTTTGCTATATTCCTCAACATAGTACACATGTGAAACTAATCTCAAGAGTAGGTTGAAAAGAGTGGTGGTGTTACCAGAAAGGCTAAGAATGCAAGAGCCCGGAAACTTGGTAGGTTCTGTAAGATAAACACTAACAGATACACACTGTGGGAGGCAAAGAGGAAACTTCCCAAGAGCCTGCCAGGTCAGTTATTTGCCATGAGACACAGTATGGACAGGGATTTGGCCAGGCCACTTCAGTCTGTTCCCTGTTCTAGCCCAACCTCTCAAATGCTTCCATCAGCCATTGTTTGTGTAGATTTCCATCCACAAAACCGAAATGTCCCCATTTTCATTACCAGCCCAATCTAGGAAGTACAGTGCCCCACTGAATTTATTGGTATAAGATTCTTGAGAGCAATGCAGACGCAGTCCTGCAGTATTATTCCATTCTCGGCATCCATTCGTTTTATTTACCATATATACTGTGAATGTAGGTCTAAAATGATCCCAGTGAGAACTTCTAGTGTGGAATTCAATCTTGCAAACTAGCACAGTGTTCTAGAGATGACTTTAGCAAACAGCGGTGCTATAAGTGTGGAAAGAAAACGATCAATGAGGGATGAATAGTGGTAAATACACTGGTGTCCTTGCACAGTCCCAAATGGACTGTATCTGTTAGCGTAAATATTGTGTGCATTCCCCAAGTAGTGGAGAAAAGCAGTGAATTGCAGGAGAAGGTTAGGTCACCAGCTGGAGGTTTTTTTGGTTGGTTGGTTGGTTTTGTTTATTCTGGTTAGATACATTCTAGTTTGAGTAAGTATTTTAATGCTTTTTGAATTTTGTTGAATAGTAATTATCCATCAAGGGCAATGAGTGCTACATGAGTGGTTATTCAGAACTTACAGTATTACTTTGACTCAAAATAAATAATAATGTTGTTTACACCATCCTTCTTCACTAAAGGGTGATTTTGCACTCAATTGGTTTGAAGTTACGGCTTTAGGTAGCGATAGTAGTAGTTAGGAACTTAATCAATAGTTTGTTCTTAAATTGAGGAGGCAATGACCATTTAAATCTACTCTTTAGGTTTTGTATTTTAGCTGTTTTTTTACTTATAACAACATGTCAGCCAGTAATATGTTATTTCTTAGAACTCTTAGACACTGGACCTTGTCACAAGGAAAATCAAAAAGATTAGTCCACTCTTTTGACAAGCAAGCACCAGCTATTATATTGCTAAGAAAAATCTCTTTAGCTGAATCTGATCAGTAGACCCAAACATATCTAGGTATTCTAGTTTTGATATGTGTGCTTTTTAAAATCTGCTTATATTATTGTTTCCTTCAGTTTTACAGATACAAATAAAATTTACTGGAGTGAGGCTGTTTAGGTCCAGTTATTATGATTATTAGACAGATGCCTCTGCCTGAATTAAGGTGAAAACTACACCATATGATGAAGTCAATAGCATGGATTTTAACAGTAAATGTGAGGCAGAGAGAGAGATAGAAAGAAATAGAAAAAAATGGGGGTTGAAAGTGACAGACAGATTGAGTAGAAAGATATCACCACCCAGGGATCCAGACAGCATCCTGTTGGTCCTCTTCTATTCTGCTTAGTGGTGGGGATCCCAAGGTCACTCAAAACTTCTTTCCACTTACACTTTTTAACAAACAAAAGAATCAGTGAGTGCTCTTATATACACAATTCTCTTACTCTATTGGTTAAATGATTCCCATGCTTCCAATGCTAATTAGTCCCATGCTCAGTCTTTCTCTTTTTTTGAGTGGGTGGGCCATGGACTCTCCCTGCTGGACTCAGAGCTGAATTTCAGCACAGTGGCTGAGTTGGCTTTCTTTGTGGATTCTTTGTGTTCATTATCAGTGCTCCCCCAGCTTGTTTACCTCTTCCTAGTTTGAGATAATCAAACCATAGTACCACCTGTCTCTCATTTCAAGTTCCAATCAGGTGGCTCAGCTTACTGCCCAAAAATCCAGGAATTCACTGAGGCATATTCAGAGTGGGGTGTGTTTGGTGGTCACAGATCAGCAGTTGCTTTTTTATACAGTTTTCCATAGTGGACAGACTCCTTTGGTGATCTTAACAGTGTTTGAGGCAATTATGAGTCTCTTAGAGCTGCTTCCTGACCACTAAGTAGAGCAAACCCTGGGAGATGGGTTTTGAGCATCAGCTGTGCCCGAGAGCCTGTGAAATTGGGTATAGAGCAAGTACAAACGTTGCAGTGCTTCCAGAGCCAACATGGGTCCAGAGGCACTGTGTGCCTGCGCTGCCCTGAGCAGGAGCTCTGGTGTTAATAAGGCCTATGGACTCATGCCAGCAACTACCCAACACCGCACCCCTGGACCTGAAATGATGAGAAAAAGGATGGCAAAAAAGCTGCATGGTGCCACACAGTCAGCAAGAAGCCATAGGAGTTCATTATCTCTCATCAGGGTCTGACTGGGCTTATTAACTGCAGCTCAGCACCGTTATTTCTTCAGTTCCTGGTGTGCAGGCTGTAGGTACAAGAAATCCTCTGTGCAATCTGAAAGTTCAACAGTTATTTTAATAAGAGAAAATTCCAATTTTTGCAAGATCCTGAGATGTTGCAGACTTAAAATCACACTATGTAGTGTTGAGGGTTTCCCAAATTAGTTCCAGCTGAGCTGATATGTCTTCACAGCAAAACCTTTGTGCTAATCCCTACAGTGGTACCTCTGCCCCAGCAAAGTCCACCTGGCCTCTCAGTTTGTGAAGTCTGTAAAACTCTGCATGATGCCCTGTTTCCCCAGGTGCTTGGTTGGTGCATAAACAAAAAAATGTGAAGATACCATAATCACTAATGAAATTGTGAGAGGTTCTCTATGCTGAAGATGCCTAAGGTCCAACTGCATGTGTACAGGCATTTTAACTATACATGTGACAAAAGGTTCACTGTGACAAATAGAAGCAACAAAAAGCAGAGGTGACAATCAAATCCTCAGTGACAATCTGTTGGTAACAAGGCATTGGAAACACATCAGGTCCACCAAAGATTCAGAAAAACAAAATAGGAAGTACCATTCCCAATGGGTCTCTTTGGAGTACTGTTAAGCAGTAAAGCAGAATCATTTGGAGAATGAAATTGAGATTTAGAAAAGAATTGTGAAAAGTGGTCATACTGGAAATATAAGTCACAAAATTGGTTAGACCAAAACAAAAAGAGAAGAGTTTTAGATTATAAAAGAAAAGGTTCAAGACAGTATTAAGCACAGATGTTTGGATATACCTCTCAACTATAAAGTAATTTACAATAACAAGACTGAACTTGAGCAGGCTGAAAAATGTCATGTGACAATTTTACTGAAGGAATTGTTTCTGCACAGTAGAATAAAATAAAAATTATTCTGCCAGGGCCAATTCAGTGTTGTTATGTGCCCTCAAGGCACCATTTATACTCCAATAAAGGGAATTTGCTCATTGAAAATTATTATATCCTTAAATCACTACAATTCCCTGCATTTTGTACTTACAAAACTACAAAATGACTAATTCAAGACTCCTCCACAGAAAGTTTAGCAGTTAGTATTTTTCCCCATCATCCCAAAGATGTGTTGCTGGGTTGGGATTTTTTTTTTTTAGGATTTTTGTGAAGGAAAGAGCTTTGAGGTAATGAAAGATCTTTTATCAAAACAAAAGAGGAGTCTTTAATGAGTTGCTCTTTAGCTCTATTGTAAATGTAGTGGACGATTCCGGATCAGTCAACTTCATCAGCTTAAAAAGAAATTTCCAATAGGGCAAATCCTAGATTCTGCCAAAACTCCATTTGTTTGTTTATATTTTCTTATTTTGACTTGCCAAGGGTTTGTGTTTGACTTGTTGCCATGAATAAAACTATTCCTCCTTCAACAATGGGCTCTCTGGGAATGGTGTGGGAAAGCTAATCCCATTACACAGCTCAGAAGTTCCCACTTAGTGGTGACCCAGGACAGACAGCTTATCAGGCACTTAGCAGATCTGTCAGCTGGTCAGCTCGAGTGGGATATTCTTCTTTGTGAAGCGAAGCAGGCCAGCAGGAGCAGTAGTAGGGGTTTATTTGTTTGTTTTAAGTAAATAGAACAACAGGGAACTTTTACGTCCCCGACCTGAAAGTCCTGTTCTGTAAATAGAAGACATTAATGGTAGAGCATAGTACAGTGTCATTAACACACTAGTCAGATATATTAATTAATTTATAATCCACAGATGAGAGGAGTCTCCCCAAGATGCTATGTCTCGTGACACTTCCTGTGACTATCTCTCTTTCCAATAGTTCAGACTATCCAAGTCCTTTCCTAGGTGCCTCTTAAGAGAATAATTTCCTTCAAGGGAAGTTGTTTCCAGATTCAATGATGCCTTCATATTTTTGCTCCCAGTGGTGGGCGCCTTGTCATACCTCTTGCCACATGGCCAAGGTCTCCTGAGGATATTGAAGGGAAGATAAATACCTTGAGAAAGAGCTTTTTTTTTTTTTTTTTTTTGGCTAAGGTGGAAGCAGTGGCAGCACTGCCTGAGGAAGGAGCCTTGCTTCAGGGTAATGAGGTGAGAATTTGCTGGGGAGGGACAAGATTACCCATAGAAACATTAAAAAAATGCATGGAAAAACATGTAAGAGGACCTTGGTTTTTGTGAGAGCAAGATTATTACAGAGGAGGAAAATGTGACTTTTTTTTAGTGTAACTGTGCCCTTTGACTTATGAAGCCATCTCTGCAAGAAGGGGAGGCTGCATCTGGCTTGTAAGCACTACTGTTTTCCAGAAGCCCAAGCACTGCTGACTGAATTATTGGTAGAATAGAGTGCCAGATTGAGCCTAACTCCAGTCTTCTTAGTGTTGGTGCCATAACTGATTGTCCTAATTGTTCAATTAAAGCAAAATATTACCTGGTTGTGGCTAGAAAATACCACACTGTATCAGAACTCAGAAAAATGTGGATTCTAGTCAAGGTGCAGCTGTGGAAATCTTTATGTGCGCAGTTCTTGCAATTATTTCCCTGATATTCTCAGTATTTCACTTTTACCTCAATGTAAGTATAGTGCTTGTATTCAGGAGACATAAACCAAACTGTGCTCATGAGAGTTTTGAATCGCCTGGTGATGACAGCCTAACCAGAAAGTATAGTGGTTTCAAGTATCATTTAGAAAATGGCTTTCTTAAATTCTTCTATAAGAGTCAATGCATTATTTACTTTTTTTTAAATCTCCTTTATCTTAACCAATTATATTACTTCAGAGGGGCTCTCATTTCCTAATATACTCCTCAATATGGGCCAATCTTGTAAGCTACGAGGTGTCGTCAGTTCCCAGTGCCAGCGAAGACACTGAGGGAGATCAGTGGTTCCGCAGACCAAGGACTCTAAAAGGAATTTTCCTTCAGCTAGTTTGACATGTGTTTGTTTTCATAGATTTTTAACCAGTGGCATAGCATTCTGTGATTCTGAGTTTCTGCATTTTTTTCTGGGTTTTTTTTGTCAATTTATTTTGCTTTATGATGTGGTGGGTTTTTTTGTTTTTTGTTGTTGTTATTGTTGTGTATTTAATATTTAGACCACATAGCATAAAAATCTAACAAAATGAAGCTGTCTTAAGAGCACTGGGGTGTGCCACCTAATACTTGCTAAAGGAAATAAGGATGCTGAACTAGATAAATATGATCTGTGGTTTAGTTTTGCAATTTTTTTTTAATTGCCTGTTACTTCATTGCCCAAGGTCAGTCTTGTCAGACAAGTGGACCAACAGTTCTCTAGAGTAACATAAAACCATTAAGTTGCTCTTTGATCTTGCACCTTCTTTAGAACCTTTTAATCAATTAACCATGAAGCTACTCAGCTTGTCTTATTTCCTGCACATAAAACTACTCTGGTCGAGCTGACACATTACTACATTATAGATCAAAGATTGAAGGAAATTTCACATCCAACCAGGATAATTATGTGGAATTATTCTGAATCCATTATATACTTTTTCATGCCTCAAATGGATGAAAAATAGCATTTTGATTTAGAATGAATTAAAGGATTCATGTGTATTTTAAAGATTGGTTAAATGGGTTTGTGCATGATTGACCTTACACAAGGTGTGGATAGATTTCATGGCAATGTTGCTGAGCCTCAGCTGTCTGTCTTTTGAAAGTGACCACTATTGATAATAATAGGAAACATGACCCGTTGTAACGTAAGCACTGATCTCTTGCTTAGGATACCTTTAAATAAAAAAGATATCTTAAATGTTGAATGTATTGTAATGTGATACAGACTGAAATCCTCTTAGTTTAAGAATAAAGTTTTGACCATGGAGAGTTGTGGTTTTAGGCTTGTGTAGGGCCACACTTCGTTATCTTATTTGTATGCACAAAATGCTTTTATCAAGAATCAAAGATACCTTCAGTATTACAGTTTTAAAGATCTGTGACTGTTTATACTTTTATTTTCTATTTATATGAGAATGAAGATGTCTCAAAATACATATATTCCTTTCCTTCTGGCCAAATACTGGAATACACAAACAACTTCAATCAGCTCTTCGTTTGAGCTTCTCCCCTAAGTGGGTTGGAGTGTTACCCACACCGGTCCAAAGGAGCAAAGCATCTGCTCATTCAGATTTTGCTTAAGGCATATTTTGCACAGCTGTTTCTTGTGGGACTGGTTTGTTCCTCTTCTGCTTTCTGATGCCAAAAGCAAAGATGGCTTGGCCCAGATAAGAGTGTCACCTGGTGCAGGTGCAGTGGTAGCAGGTAGAAATACCAAGACCCAGCACAATTCTGCAGAAAAATATGTCCCAGTAAAGAAGCATTTTTGAAAGAACCCATGTTATGAAATAAAGGTGTAGGATATTCTTCACAGATATCACCTTATTCTCTAAAGACATACCTTGAATTTAGACTCACTAGACTTAGAAGTAGAGAGGAAATAGGAACCCTTAGAGCTTCTATAACTCCCATTCTTTTCACTGCTAAGTTTAAACCACGCTCTCTTTGCAAATCTGTGTTGATCTTTCTGAATGTCACACTTCCTTTAGCTAAACAGCTCCCTGCTGATATTTGTCATCTTCCTTTTCAGCTGAATTAAAAGTGAATGAACAAGTTTGTGGAAGCATGGATAAAGTGCTCTTTGATAGGTGTACTTCTTGTCTTCTGAACAAAGATGAGTATATTCAGCTCTTGGTACTAAGGAGGAAATATTTTCCTCATCTCCCTCTGTACAAATCCCTCATTGAAGTCTAAATGGAGATTTCCCAGAAAAGGGAAGGCTATTTGTGAATCTTACTTTCACATTTACCACTGCAGTATTTTTTCATGTTGGATTCAGGATTCAGTGGGGTGTTTTCCTTTTGGTATATGAAAAGACAAAAAACTCCAAAAGGAGTCAGTAGGAGGTTATGCTTGATTTTGAGCATAAACCAGGCCAAACTTTAAGTTCTTTGTTTGTTTTCTTTCTACCTCCAGCTATAAATCATCCCAGATTCATCAAACTGTTTGCAAAGCTAATCCAAGCTGGACCAAGTTACAGACTGGACCAAGATGTAGGTTTATAGTAATGCCTGAAAACAGGAAAGACTTTACATCAGAAAGGAAAAACTATCTGGTTTCATTACATGTGGCTTCAAGTTTCATTACAAAAGGTTTTACATGGCTTTGATCCTCTAATTTGGCTAAAAACTGGGGGGAAAAAAGCTATTTCAGTGCACGCATGTGACTAAATTAGATATGCTGTACCCCAGTGAACTACAGTGTGTTCCACACAGACATGCTGCATTTAAATGCATGGAGTGTAAAGTCAAGATAGATTAGGTCAAGCCTTCTTGCTGCCAGCTACCTTGAATTCTTAATCATACCTGCTGTTGTTCAGAGTTGCTCAGGGGAAACAAAAAACCTGAGTAAGTTCACATCCTTAAAAACAAACAAAAAAAAGTATGCACTTTCTACCCTTATATATCTTAGTGTGTATATATAGACACACACACACTCACACACTAAAGAATTTACAAGAAGAATCTGTTTTCCATAATTCTTTCTTATGGAGCCACAATTAAGTGAGTCTTTAAGAGAGAGTATTAAAAAAATGACTTCAAGAAATGACTTCACTAGAAGCAGTTTTACTACAATAGTACTCAATTTTTTTTTTTGGTTACAGACCTTCTGTCTTTCATTTTTGATTGCTGTTGCTGAAGAGGAATTGCCAATTCTCTTCGTTCCCCTGGAGTTTGGAGAGCAGCACTGAAGGGCAACCTCCTTTCCCACAGATCCTCGACATCACTGAAATGGGGAAGCAGGACAGAGCTGAGGGAGAGGGGCACAAAGGTTTTCCCAAAGTAACACAAGTGATGGCTCCTTTTGCCAATAGGCTGCATGACAGACCACAGTTCCAAACTCAGGTTGGTGCACTGGAAACTTCTCTTTTTTTAGCAGATAGGAGTTGCAGTGGCTCCAGGCCAGAGAAGTTGGGTTTACAGCTGCTTTGCATCACTAAAACAACATGAAGCAGCTTGAGCCTACAGTGAATCTGGCCCTAGATGTCTTAAATCTTTAATATTTTCTTCTGTCTCATCTAATAGTGTTGTTTTTCTGCATTTTACAAGTCTGTTAATTACCATATGAAATTCAAATGAACTGGGATCACTTCTGCGAAAAGAACTCATTCCCAAACAGTCCTTTCATGTCAGCATGAAGTAGGATGACTTGTATATCTGGTCACTATCTTCTGGGCTGTAAGTCCTTTCTACAAAAGTTTAAAAATACATGCCTGTATTTGTTACCCACAAGCAATTGCAGCAGTTAATTCCCGTGTGTATTCACAGCCTAACATGTTGATATAGCCAGAGCTGGGTCCTTTTTGGCACTCTTATTCCCCAGGCGTGCATGCCTTACCTATTTGATTGCTTATTCTTTTTCTCTTGGTAAAAAACCCAAACAAAACAGACAAACTGGGGCGTATTTTCTGGTTTTAGTGTTTGCACATGATTTCTGAGCAGATTTTTCAGTGAGTGCTAGGTCTCTTTACTCTTCCTTTCAATTAGCCTGGTCACACTTGCTTTTGAGAATGAGAACAAAGAGGCATCATTCTCCATGTCACACACAGACCGGGAGTTTTATTTCTTAAATGTTTTGACAGCCACAGTTCTCACTGATTGGTACTAGCACTTTGCTGTAAGAGTTTAATAAATAGTGTTTGATTTTTAAATGCTCAAATGTTATTTAGCTGGAGAGTATTCTTTCCATCACCAGCATGGTGTTTCGTCCTGACTAGATGACTCAAGTTATCTTTGGGAAAGCACGTGCAGGAAGGTGATTGCTGCGACTCTCTGCAAATAGGAAGGAAGAAGTGTCATCTGGGATGGCTGTGGGAATGGCAGGGACAGTCAGGCCTGGAGTTGGGTGGGTGGGAAAGGGGGGGAGCGAGGAGTGTCTGGAGTGCCTGGAGCAGGAGAGAAGGTGTGAATGCCAAAGGCTGCTCTGTGGATTGTGATAATGGATAATGAGCACTGTTTTGATCAACTGGGACTTAAACCTTTTGCTTCTTACATTTAAGCTGCTTTTCAAAGTTTTCAAACCCTCATTTAGGTTTGGGGGTTTTTTTAATTTTTTTTTTTTTTAATTTTTTTTTCGTTCTTATTATTTAGGGTAATAGTGAATCTTTTTCTGCAAAGGAGTATGTGCTGAGCCACATGATCTTGCTGTGGGTATTCTGTGTAGATCTGTGTGTCTTCTGTGGTCAGTTTTATTTACCACTGACATTGTCTTATGTTCTTACCTTGCCTTTAGAAAACAAACATAAAACTACACAAAAATAGGTGAACTGTTAGGGACCGATATCCAGTGAGAAATAAAACAAAGAAGGGAAAAAGAGGAGAGAGAATAGGCAAACCTCAGACTTTTAAAACTTGCTATTTTAAAACAGCAAGCAACTGCTAAAGCAAAGATCAGAAGGTACTCCTCTTATTGCTGTTACCATAGCAGAAACACATAAATGTGATTAAATAAATAAAGCTAATCAGAAAAAAAAAAACCAAAAAAAAACAAACCCAAACAAATTTGCCATAAAACGAGCTCAAGTTAACCTATTCTCAGAGGACTTTGAAAGAAAACATACTTCTAAAGATGTTCTGTGAGAGATTTTAGGCACAGCTGCAGGAAAAGAGGGTATCCTTTCCCTCTCTCTGGAAGCATTAAATCTGTTCTGGAAATTAAACAAAGTGGACAAAATTTCACAGAAAAAACACATTGAAGTCTAGAATGTGAAAAGCTATGAGAAAGAAGAAAAATGTCCTGAAGAAGGCTACTGGACAATTTTAAGGAACTTTAACAACAGAGTAAGCAGCCCAGGCACATTAATCCTATCTTTACTTGTCTCTTGTCATATGGAAAGTATCCTAAAAGGAATTTCAAAAAAAAAAAAAAAAAATAAAAGTAATAGCAGACAAAACCAGATAACAATTCCCCTGGTCTGAGTCTACAAATACATACAATAAGTAAGTTTATATCAATCTATGGATGTCAGACTTTTCACAGGAGCTAATTTAACATTTTCTGAATTATAAAAGCCATGAAAATGTTTTATCTCTGTAGCTGGATGTACAACCTTCTTCTTTAAGCCTGGTCTCCAGATCCCTCTAGAAATGTTAATGAATACCTAAAAAGGAACAAAAACCCCAAGTCTTAATTTCCTATATGTAGTATAGGGCAGTGATTGAGAGTACTGAGGCTTGATGTGTAAAACTAGAAGAGTTTACCTCTAATCTGTAATGAAATAAAAGGATGGAGTTGTAAAGACCAAAAAGCCCTACTAAGATCAGCATTCTGAAATAAAATTGAGAATCTGGGAGGCAGTTTTAAAGCCTGTTCCCATGGCTGAGCAAAATTCCTGCAGCATGGGTGTCATGCTGTAAAGCTGGAGCATATTTGCTGGGACTGTGGATAGCCAGAAGTCTTGCTGTTCAGTGAGATGACTGTTTTTTCTCAGCTTAACAAATGACATGCAGCTCTGACACAGTACTTCTCCTTTGCTGGCCATCACCCCTACGGACACTGGCCAGAACAGCAGCAGCAGGAACATACCCTCCAACTCTGATTTAATCACATGGAGCCCAGGAGACTAGTGAATAGAGCTGTTAACTCTCTGTTTGGTTTGCTTCTCCCATCTGTGTTTTATTAAACTGAGAGCAAGATTTATTAACTTTTTTTAACATCAGGATCTGCTGGTGTCCAACATGATGGTTGATGTTAAGGTATACATACACAGTTTAACCTGGCTGAGGGCCAAAGAGGCCTATGATTTCCAGCCTAGACAATTTATTTTCAAAAGGACACAAAATCCCTCTGCCCTAAAATATTTTAGAAAGGATAAGCACAACTTCCCACTCTCCCAGGAACACAAAATACATAAAGAACACAGTGAAAGAGCAGGCTCTCCAGGATGAACCAGGCTCTCCAGGCATGCAGGCAAACACTTCAGTTTTACTGTACTCCTGACAGCCCCTACACAGTCACAACTACCAATGATTTTCTGATTTCCACTCCAGGAATCTTAAATAGATTGGAGATACCAGCTCTGTCTATAGATATTTCTTCTAAAAGCCAAGAATCCTGAATGGCTCAGCTGGTGAACTGCACTTCATGGGAACTGAAATTATGTGCCAGGCTCTCCACTGTAAGGTGGGATAACTGAAGCACAGACACTTGCATGCCTAATGAGCTGCTACAGGAATAACACTTGCTTCCAAAGGAGAAGAAAAGGATCAAAAAGATGGGATTTTGAATTGCTTTGAAAAGACATACTTTTCTTCAAATAATAGAGTTAACTCAAGACAGAAAGATCAAGTGTGTGTTTTGCAGAACTGTAAAGAGGTTTCTTTTAAACTCATAAGTTTCAAGCAACAACAGATAAAGCTCCCAAAATAGAGCTTCAGTACAAACAGCCTCAAAGACACTTGACGCTTTTTCAAAACTTCTGGGCATTTTCTTCTTAACAGTGAGCTCCTTTCCAAAATGTACCACTGTCTCCCTCATCTCTTAGTCATCACCTTAGTCACCATATCTTAGTCATCCTTTCATCAAAACTAACATGGTGACAATCCATTTACTCTAATGCCTTGCTACCATCCCTGCAAGTACACTGTGGATTATCAGGTCTGCCGGACTTCTTGTCATTTACAAAACCTCTGCATGCTCCTCTTTCCAAGCAAATGCCTTTATAACATCATATGAGTGTTGTATTGATTGTGGCACCTACACAGAGCATCCTCATATTATAACTTTTCTTGTAGTACTAAAGCTCATGTATCCCCATATGGCAATGAAAAATATTCTGATGACAAAATTGTTATTACAATAGAGCTTATAAGATGAACTGTATCTCTCAAAGCTTGTTCATAGCCTATCATTGATTTGTTTAGAACAGTATTTTATCCCTCAAGTATCCATCTGCCCCAGAAAGGTTTATACAGGCTGCAGAAACTGGTTCCATGTGTGATAGCTGCTGTTCTGAATTGACTTTCAATGTTAAAAGGAGAGCGATGACTTTTGTTAGCTTTATTCAATGGTCTTTTTTCATGCTCTTTCACAATTTTGTCATCTCTGAGACGAAAGTAAGAGCTGTGCATGAACCAGTACAAATTAGGCAGTATTCATGTATTTTCTCTTTTTTACAGCTTTTAACAATACTGGCAGAAAATGATGGGATCTCCAAGTTTTATTTTTCTTGGTTTCTAATGAAAAAAGGATTCAAATTGTATACAGTGCTAAATTGAAGTGAGAACTTGGTCATTATACTGAGTCATATCTTTCATGTCCAATGCATTTTATGGACTTTATTCCATACATTAAAATCAGACTGTATGAGAGTGATTCCTAGAGAAGGTAGCAGACACAAGGATTAAAATCTAATGCCTAAGCTCTGTGTTAAAAGCTGCATGACTTATGTTTGAATGAAAACTTCTCTGGAGTGTTCTGCAGTGAACTAAATTCTCCACTGTGGAAGTGACACCTAAAGTTACAGTTCCCTCAGACCCCCATTTCCCTTTTGGGGAATACAGGTCCAAGGCAGCCTATTATAGCAGTACTACAAGAAACTTGATTTAGGTATAGAAAGACGTTAGGGTGACCCATCCCACTGAGGAAGTCACCTCTTGTCATGCACTGTGGCACACTGTGATGCTTGAGGACATTCGGTGGTGAGAAAGGGGGCTAAGGAGAGCTGAATCAACACTTGATGTAGGTGCCTTGTCTTCCTTCAGAGGGGCAGGTGACAAAGCTGGGTTTGGTTTTGGGGTTGCAGGTGGGTTTCTCTCTGTCCTTTTTTCCCCCCTCTTTTAATTCTATATGGGGTTTTTTTTGGTTCTGCTTGGAGACCACAAAAAATCGCTCTCTTGATGAGCTCAGGATCACCAGTAGCTGCCAGTATTGCTTGAATACCATTGCAAATTTCCTCTTTCTCTGTCAATATGAGGACAGAATGCAATCCAGCTCCAGATACTTGGTACAGGGACTTTGAGCTCCAAGAGATCTTTCCACATCCAAGAATATTACTTCAGGACTGTTAGGCAAAAATGGCTCTTTTTCTCCTCAAAGCTACCGCTATTTAGAGCAGATTTTAGCAGCCATAGAAGCTGCAAAGAAGGCCTCATACCAAATGCTGTTTCATTGGATATTTATACAAATTCTAAAGGAGACTAAGTAAAATAAACACAGAATTATTTGTAAAAAATATATTAGAGAAGATAAACCTGGTTAAGTATCATCCCATCCAATTGCCTAAATTTAAAACACTTAGTGAAAGATTAGTGACAATGAATCCCTCTGAAAATCAAATTACTTGCTAGAACAACTGTCAAATTGCCATTTTTATAACCATTAAAGTATTGGAATAGAATCAATTTGTCTTTTCCTGCAGTGTACTTTATTTATAAGTCTTTTCTTAGTTTTGGTCTAAGTTCATCTGAGTTCATAATGCACAGACATTTTCAGATGTCACTGCCTGTAGGTGTAATCATCCCGAGATCAATTCCTTTTTCAGATTTTCAGCAATGAATACACTAGATCTAGGGTTGGGTTTTATTCTCTTTTTTACCAAATCTTCTTTGCAACAGATGTTTAATTAAAGGCTGCTAGACAATTTAAATATCTCAGAAGAATACAAATAAAAGCTGTTAATGAAGTAAATATCTGTTTAATTTACAAACATCAGTAGCATTACTGATATCAGTCCAAATATGACAAAGCACACTGCATTACACATGTACATCTAACTTTTTTGTAAAAAAAATAATAAAATAAAATTGAAAAAAACATCTGCATTTTTACAGGGTACCCTGGGTTTTACTGAAAGGAGAACACAACCCACTAATGATTACCTATTCTACATTATAATTTAGCAGCAACATGTTAACATGGGGAACATTAGGGCAGTAAAGTAGTTTTATTATTTGGGGAAA
Organism: Dasyornis broadbenti; assembly: GCA_013397935.1. Lineage (NCBI taxonomy): Eukaryota > Metazoa > Chordata > Aves > Passeriformes > Dasyornithidae > Dasyornis > Dasyornis broadbenti. Next base: position 2,238,430 of record VZRN01000467.1, read on the forward strand.
ATCACAGTTTTTGATAGCACAGCCTTTTTTTCTTTTTTTTTTTTTTATAAAAAAGGTAAAGAGCTCCATGGGAATATTAATTTGTAAAGATCTATCTTCTAATGTCATTTTCTACACGCCATCTTATTTTCTGTAAGTACTGTATATAGGGAAAATTAACTTCTCTACAACTGCCATCTAGTGTAACGACATTTTCTGTCATATATTACAGGTTCTTGGAAGGTGTCCTGAATATCTGCTATACGTGAAACTGCAAATTGTCACCACTTTCTATTCAGTGACACCAAGTGGTCAGATTCTAAGGAAAAGTAAAAGGGAATGGAAAGGAAAAAACAGACTGAAAACATTTACCCCAAGACGACATGCTACGTTAGTTCTATTGCAAAAAAATCCTGATTTTTAAGTCCTTTAAAAAAAATTACAAAAATACTGGGACAAATATAAATTAATATATATTAAAGCATTGAAAAACAGTAAAAGGGATGGCCTAAAAGGGTTAAGTACAATGTACTTTGATACAATAAATATTTCTCAATGAAACCGAATACTGTATAGAGTTGTTTAGAACTCATAAAAACAGAAATCCATATTATTACTAATTTATCCATCAATAATCTATTTTATCATCCCCACATTTATATTACAAAAAATTAATACTGGAAAAGGGAAGATAAACACTTTTTAATGCTTCTTTTGCTAACATGCTGACATAAAAGTACACATCATCAGGAGATTTCAGGATTATAGTATATTCTTGTATCTCCCATTTCCCATTTATTAAATGAGACCCCATCTTCTCAAGATGCTTAGTAATTCCAAAAGACAAAATGTGTTTCAAACAATTGTTATTTCTGTATATTCTGATTCTTTTTGCTCATAAAGCTTCCACATCCACAGGTAAGTGATTGGTATGGTCTGTCAAAACAATAAAATAGACTGATATGAAAGTGAAAAAGCAAGCCTCGTGTTCAGGTCAGTATTTCATCTCTGAGCTCTTAAGTTGAAAGTCACATGTGTATAGTGTCAGTGTATCTTCAGCATGTTATAAAGAAGAATCCATGTTAAAAGCAGTTAAAGTTTCCCATCTCTGCTGCAATGTTACCAGGTCTTTATTTTTATTTCTTCAAAGCTCTTCTTGGGTATTAGAAGTCTCAGTTCAAGCACTTGAATCTTTTTTTTCAATGAAGAAAAAGTCTTTATTCTCATAATAAAAATAAGTCTGTTCTGTATTTTACAATATATTTCAAATATTTCCACTATGAAGCATTAATTAGTCCGACACGGTCAATAAGTATACAACATTTTCAAAAGACAAGTGTGACAGGGACACTTAGGAGGGACAATTTGTACAGCCACACTTCACCACTTTTTCAACCTCGTCCACAAACGACGACCCGTCAGTGCATTCAAAAGAGTATTTCCGTCTCTTGCTCCGTAGTGGCCCACAGCACTGCCCGGTTGAACACCCGCCTTTACATTCTAGTCTCGATACCTTCTTGGTCGTCTGGCACGCAGCATACCCTTGCTGCTTTTGGTAGTAATCTCGGACTCGTTCCCCTCGACAAGAGATTTCTGTGGAAAACAACATTTAAAATGAGAGAGACAATTTTGAGACACAGGGCAAAGAATGTGTAACACAGGAAGATGCTGTGTTACTATTTGCAGTTGGGATTGGTATTTTAAAGTTTAACTCAAACTGTGTATTGGAAACTAGTGGTTCTACCAAACATAATTTGATTAATGCTGGGTTTCATTCCCTATACCTCCTATTTTCGGTAAAGCTTATATTATGTATATGTAAACCATAAATACGAAGCTATTACAATGACAAGAAAATTGGAAGCTTAAATCTTTTCCTCTTTTATAAAAATATACATCTTCTGTTCCTACATTGCTTGCAGCTGGTTCTGTTTACCATAGGGAAATGTTTCAGAAAGCATGCAATTTAATTTATTAGATCTGGAGTTTAATATTATTCAAACTCTCATTTAATATAAGTTACATTCCGCTAACTTCATAAATTACTGAGGTATAAAGCAAGCTAAAAATGAGACATCTGTTAAAAGTTCTACAGCCATATTCTTCTATTCACATCTATGTACAATACAAAATAAATGCCATCTGGGGTAAAGGAAACAGGGAGAGGGAGAGCTTTGATAGACAAAGGAAAAAGAAAAAGGTAGGGGGAAAAGTCATCCTGTTTTCATCCATCTCACCTGCATAATTCGCTGTGATAAATCAGTTGAAGCTGAGAGGTCAAAAGTAGAGTTTGTGATAAAACTAGGAGCAGAATCATTGGATTTGGCTTCTCAGTTGCAGAAGGTAGAGAAACAATAAATACAGAAAGATACAGCAGGTAAAAGGTAATAGTTAAATATAGCAAAAATGTGTAAAGGCAAAAAAAAAAAAAAAAGAAATGTTTTCACAGCAAAACATTTGATGAAAAAATCCTCAAAATGTAAACGAATTCATGGAAAAGGCTTGATTTTTCTCTCATCAAGATAAATTCTTATGGTAGAAAAAAAAGCAACAAATGTGTGTGTTGTGGAAAAAAAAAAATTGGTCATGTTTTTGGGTGTTCATGTGCTTGGCTGTTCATGTTTTATTAAAAAAAGCCTATTTTCTAAGACCACAACAACATTAATTAATTTTTTTTACCTTTATCACAACTGTCCCCCGTGTATCCACTGCCGCATTCGCAATATGGTTTCCCAAGTCCTGAAAGCCTACATTTGCCATGTTTACACCTGATGGATTGGCAGGGGTTAAACAGCATTTCCTCTTCATCACAGAGGACTCCCCCATGTCCCTGCAGGCATTTACAACTGTATGAAAATGCATTGATCGGCAAGCAGGTACCATGCACACATCTACAGGGGAAACAAGCCCAAGAGAATAAAAATAAATTATTCATCAAAGTTCAGGCTAAGCAACATTAACTACAAATACTTTGGACTGTACTCAGAAGAAATTGCTTTTGTTTCTAATGGACTTTTTCAGTGAGATGCAGTGAAGTGGTTTATAATTGGTATGCAGGTTTACACAAAACAAGCTGCAGAACTCTCTCTCACCAGAAAATAGCCACTGTAGATGTGTTATGGAAAAATTTTACAGGCCACAGTTATTAAAAACAACATTTCCTGTCTACCTTAATTTTCAGCATGCTTTTGAGAAGAACACGGCAAAATCAAGCCAAAGAAAAAAGAAACTCACCTGAAATTCTTGTTCGTGTATCATTTAAAAGAAACTCCATATTGCCACTTATGAAATATGGGGTTCCCAGCACAAAGACAGGTCAGGCACTTCCTAACAAAAACTATTCTGACTCAAGCAATGGTAATTTCAAGCTGAACATGTGCTTTCCCTTCAAACAGATTAATCTCATTGCCAACTGCCAGTAGCAGGGTCTCGTAACTTGTGAGGCAGGTCTGTGCTTCCCTGCAAGGCAACAAAACTCATCTAGAATTCATGCTGAACCTCACTCTCGATGAGGCTGTGCATAACCAATTCTCACCCAAAGTGATTAAGGTAGCTAATCTCCCAGTTGAACTTTGATAAACATTTGTGGCAGGCTCAAATCTTGTTAGACAAGAAACATTGTGAGTTAAGCTGCATCTGCTGAGTTCTGATGTACAGCAGTATGGGAATACATAGCTAGTCTTACTTCTCTTTGAGTGAGAGGTGATGTTTCCCAAAAGGAGGATGCTTAATTACCTATTCCTAGGTGTAAACTGAACATTAGGGGATTTCATATTCTGAAAACATCACCAATGACTTGGAACAAAATCACTTCCCTTTCTTCATTTGGTAGCACAGGGCCAGTAACTTCCTTCCAAAAATAATGTTATTCTCTTTAACTGTTACTTTGATAGAAAAAATTTTTGTCATCATACTGGTTTTTAGGGAGATCACAGTGAAAATTCCTCTGTGGGAAGGAATGCAGTCTTGACATACAAATCACCCTTCCTGATGTTTCTCCTCTCTAATGTTTTTCCTCTCTATAGTATAAGGTTCTTGAGCTCACAACCTCCTTAGCATGTTGTGGCAGCCACCTAAATAAATGAAAAGCTTTAGATAAAAACATAAATTTAAAAGTCCTATTTGATCTAAAATTAAATCATTTGTTTCAATTTGAAGATATCAAAAATTTATCTAAAATTGCATGTGGTAAAAGCAGAATTCTTTTAAGAGCAATATCTCATTTTGAAATTCTTCAGATAACATAACCAGTTTGGGATTAAAACCTGCAAATATAAACTACCAGGTTAAGCACCTCAAACTTCTCTATTAGTCTATATTTTGAAGCAACTACGTTCTCTACAAAAATTAAAAATTGTTCCTGTAGTTGAAATCTGATATTCCAAGACTGTTATTAAGCAATTCAAAATTGAAGGCTTAGACAGTATCACAGGGCAGATAGCTTTTGTTTAGTTTTCGTTATGTTCAGCATTTGATCTTTTCACCAATTCAAAAACATCCACTTTTAGGACATCTGATCTACAAAGTTACTCAGGTGGCACTGACATCCTGTCATATTCTATACAAGCTTTAGATATCAAAGCAATCTGTGTCAAGATCTTTGGTAAAATTTTGCTTTGACTTAGAAGATGATTAAATTTTAGTTAATGCCAACTCTCATACTTTTGTTTCCACCTGCTCTTTGAAGCTCTAATTTTCATCTTCAGACTGTACTGAAAGGAACACCAAGCTAAGTGCAAACTCCTGGGCACAGTTTCATCTCATCTAATTTTAGGTACCTGTGTCAGCCACTCAAGTTAGATGTATGATTGCCATAAGCTCAAGTCATGGGGAGAAATGAGCTTATCCAGAGGGTGATTAGACAATCAAGTTTAATTTATTCTTCTCAAACGTGCTTATTGCTTTACTGAGTACAGAAAAAACTCTGGACACTATATTTTGAATTCAAGCACCTAGATGTAGGTAAAATAAATCTGTCTGAATCCTTTCCCTGATGTGCATGGATCTCTGAAAGACCACCTACATTTTCGAAACAGAGATCACAGTGACAGTTCTGTTGCTCAGATAAAGCAGAATGTCAAACTGTATTAGATGGATAAAATGAATCTATCCTATAGACAATTTAGATATAAATCAAGAAATAGAGAATTAAAATCTCCAGGAACTAAAGAACAACAAAGCCTTCCTCTACTCCAAATAAAAAATTTTGGTTTGGCTTTCTCAAAAGTTCACAGCATTGTATACAGCTGAAACAAACCAAATACTTTCAAGAGCAAACAAAATATTAATGCTGTGCTCATTTCTGTCTTTCATATTGTCTGCATCTGACACTGATAATTTTGTAATTGACTGCAAAAAGCACTTAGTTTGGGTGCTGATGTGCACAGTTATAAGAACCTACGAAGAATCTAGTATTTCAAGGACAGTTTAAAGAAATTCTTTGGCTTTTCTTATAGTAGAACTTCTGGTTACAGTTTGATGTTATTTTTTAATCCTAAAGCATAGAAGGATAAAATCACTTTTGTATTTTTAAACTTCTTTTCTTTAAAGTTACTGTGAAAGAGGACAGGGTAAGAAAAAGACCCATAAACAAAGAAATGCTGTAATGACACGCTTCAAAATCTGCTCTAGCTCTGGGGTTTGAAGAATTCAAAACTTCATGGTACTGAAAGAGTCTATAACCTATATAAAGAATGCTAACTGCATTGTAAAGCTTTAAAGGGTCAGACTCTCCACACACTATGTGAAATGATGATTTAAACATAATTTTATATGGGAGTTGAAAATCATCTTATTAGAATCTCTTAGCAAACAGCCCACTGGTCCTTAAAAGTCAAAAATTACACAGGCAAATGCTGCACTGAAAAAACCAGCAGCCAAAAGATCCAAGCAGGCTTGCTTTACATAAAAAAAAAGATGTTTGCCAAGCTGGAATCAGGACAGTGGTAAGGACAAACAATGACATTTTGTTGCCCAAGATCAATAAATACAGAAGAACTTTGAACTTCTGAAGTTTCTGATCTTCTTGTGCTGGGAGTCCATGAACCCAAATTGAATCTGTCTTGACAGTAAATTTAAAAGATGAATATGCATAAATATCAATACTGTCATATACACAAATATACACATCTTTTTCTCTCTCTACACATTTATATACATGAACCTCTCTACAGACATATATATAATGTCTAAACTAAAATTTTCTGCTCAAATCAGTAAAGAGAATTAACATGCACAGACTCAAATGGAAGTTCACCATAAAGATCGAAATCTATTTTCCTGCTAAAACCTGGGGTACTCTGAAAATACAAAATATTAGCTCTATTCATTGCCTAATTTTTTAAAAACATAATAGGAAATATTCTTATTATTAATAATAAGAATACCTCATTCCATACAATTGAAAATAAGCAATTTTTTTTTTTTCCCCATTTGCAACTTCTTCAAAACTGTTTTTGTGCCAAGGGTCATACCCACAGTTGCATCCATGCATGTCATTACAAAAGAAACCCATACAAAGGTATGCAAGAGTATGTGTGGAATTATGTAAGAGCTCCCAGGCTTTAGGCAGAACTTCAGTGAGATGTGTGAATCTGCTCCCCTAAACTGGGGACTTTTCCTCATTAGGTTTATGGACAGAATATATACTATAATCTGGATGCTGTTTTCACTTTTACATGCCCAGGTTATGTTTCTTCTTGAAAGTATGAACTTTTATGAATAAAATACACATAATAGGAGACTTGTATGCATATTATACTGTTCTTTCCTGAGGAAGGACATACTTATTTCCAAGACATGGGTCGTTAGTTTGTTGATCACAGAGTGGTCCGGTCCATCCTCCTTCGCACTCACAGGAAAAGCCTGACTGGCTGGTAGCATGGCATGTTCCATGCACACAAACTTTCTTATGACAAGGCTCGCAACCTGGCAGAATTCCCACTTGCAGTGGCACGTTTCTGAAGTCCTGGAGTTCACTGTTGATGTATAGATTACGGATGCAGCCATGGAAGCTAGTGCCATTCTGCCCTGGGGACTGCCGTAAAGCTGCTATGTTGTTTTTCACAGGCATGCCTAGGAAATTAATAATAGCAAATAATCAGTGTAATAATTCTCACAGTTTTCTATACAATTTTCTGTATTTTTTAAACACTTTTAAAGAAATGCTTCTTCTTATTAGTTATTCTTAGCTATTCAGACTAGAAAAAACCATGAACAATAATCTGAGATTTTGGAAATTGTCCTGATTGTCAAGCCTGCTCCAAACCTGTAAGTCTCTAAGTCACACTTAAGAGATGTATGTAAGATTTCATCATACAGGAAGCTCAGAACAGTGAAAAGGTCAGCTTTGCCTCGTTTTCACTTAGTGCATTTAAGTCCAGGAGAGCATGTAGTTGCTGAATCCCAGAAAACCAAAAGTTGTTAAAATTTAGCAGCTGATACACCATTTTTTGTAAGCTAAGATACTCCAATCCAAAAGAATTTTAGTAGGACCAGCTCATCAAATTGGAGCTGGCATGCACATTTCAGATGTGAAGTTTTTTCTATGGAAAATTTCTTGGAAAGGACAGTTTAACAGGTTGAGGTTCCAAAACCAAAAATACTTTTGTTTAGCATGTCTCCAGAACAGATTAATAAAATAAAACTAAAAGCATTCATAGTTTGCCATTACAGTCTAAAACAGTCAAATAATAACAATAATTCAACATCAAACTACTTATGTGTATACAATTTTAGACAATGCAAATGTCCCCAGTGTTGACCATTTTCAGAGTAATTCCTCTGTTACAGTCTATAATTGTTACAGGTGTAATTAAAGCAGTAGGTATATGTGATGCACTTATCCTGCTACGAACATTCAAGAATGATTCAGAAGGAACATTACTATTAAAATTTTTCTTGAAAACATGAAGATTCTTCTATTCCTATCCCCGCTTTTTTTTTCTTTTAGCTTATTGCCAGCATATAAGCCTATAGTAGATAGTCCTTAAGATATTACTTTCTAATAATGAATACACAGATGCTGAAATAAGTCCTGAGACTCACAAGTAAAAGAAATCAAAGTGCATCGAGTATTAAAAAGGATCTGTTTACCTGAAAATAAATCTTATTAGCTGCGAAGGTTTATTCCTAGACAAAATCAACAACTTTCATTCTGGTACATAGATAATGACAAGAAAGCAGCAATGTTCTGCATAGTTGCTTCTTAACCATGTAAACTGATACTTCTAATAATTTTCTATATTACTCTGAATAGTTAAGAGTCATGCAGAAATGCTATGCTACCTAATGAAGTAGACCTTCCTTTCATTTAGAGGTTATTGTAGTTTCATTTGTGCTAGGCTTCGGTGATTACAGAAATGAGCAATATTGTATCCATACTGTTGAAGAGCCTAATCTTCTTTGATCTTATCAGTTAAATAAGTGTATGGGTTTGTGTAGCAAGGTTTGGGTAGTGGGGGGGCTACACGGGTGGCTTCTCTGAGGAGCTGCCAGAAGTGTCCCCCATGTCTGAGAGAGCCAATGCCAGCTGGCTCCAGGATGGACTTGTCAAGTGTGCCAGTGATGGTTAGCAACACCTCTGTGGTAACATATATAAAAAGGAAAAAAAAAACCCCAAAAGAGTAATAGTGCAGATGTGACCAGACAGGAGTGAGAATATGTCAGAGGAACAGCTCTGCGGACACTGAGGTCAGCTAAGCAGGAAGGGCAGGAGGTGCTCCAGGCACTGGAACTGAGATTGCCCTGCAGCCCATGGTGCAGCCCATGGTGAGGCAGCTGTGCCCCTGCAGCCCATGCAGCACCACAGGGATGCAGAGACCCACCTGCAGCCCACGCAGGAGTCCCATGCTGGCAGGTGGATGGTCAAGAGAAGCCTGTGACCCTGTGGGAAGCCTGTGCTGGAGCAGGTTCCTGGCAGGACCTGCGGAACTGTGGAGAGAGGAGCCCACACTGGAGCAGGTCTTCACGGGACTTGTGACAGTGTGGGGGACCTACGCTGGAGTAGCCTGTTCCTGAAGGACTATACTCCAGGGGAAAAAGGGACCCATGCTGGAGCAGTTTGTGGAAAATTGTCTCCCATGGGAGGGACCCCACACTGGAAGATGGGAAGGATTCCTTTCCCTGAGGAGGAAGCGATGGCAGAAACAATGTGATGAATTGACCATAACCCATATTCCTCATCTACCTGAGAAAAAAGCTCAAGCCTGGGAAGGAGGATAGGATGGGGCAAAGGTGTCTTTAAGAAATGTTTTACTTCTCATTATCCTACTGTGATTTGGACCGGTAATACATTAAATTAATTTCTTCAAGTTGAGTCTGTTTTGCCACAACAGTAATAGATGAGGGATCTCTCCCCATCCTCATCTCAACTCATGAGCTTTCATCATATTTTCTTTCCCCTGTTCAGTTGAGGAGGGTGGCTTTGCGGCAGAGTGGCTTTGTTGGACACCTGGCATCCAACCAGGGTCAAACTACTACAGTAAATAGGCTTTGCACTATTATATTAAAGGGCTCAGAATGCAAACAATCATGAGTTTCCTTTTCCTCCCATCCACTTGCCATATTCTCAAACCAGGGACGGGGCAGAGTCATCACGGCCCCTTCACCCTGTTGTCTCCCTTGAAAGCCACACTCAGCTAATGTTCATGGAAAAGGCTTGAAGTATCTCAGCAGAACAGATGCACTGAACTTACTCTTTGTAAAAATAAAAGGTCTATAAAACTAAGCACAACAATGCAGTGCTAAACTAGATATTAAACTTGAAAGTTTCAGGAAACTTAGATGTGATTTTGGGTACCATATGAGCATGTATGTATGATACCAGATAATAGCAGGTACATCACACATGATTCAGAAAATTGTCTCTATTCTCTAGTAAGGAAAACATTTGGAAATATAATACAAACATATGCACAAGCTTTCAGCCTATACACTTTTGCTTCTTCTAGCAAGCTACCAAATGTCAGAAGGCCAAAGTGTGTGTAAAACCTGCTTATATTCTTTGGCAATATTTCTTAGATAATTTTTATATAAAGATTCTTTACCAGTTAGGAAAGAACTGCCATAAAAACAATATAGACAAATATTTCAGATCTACTTTTGGCAAGGTAAGAGAGTAGTTCCTACCCCCTTTTAAACTTTTGGTCATTGAACCTGACTACAGGTAAATTACTGTTCAAGGAGGCAAATGGTAAGACCCTCTTTTAAATAACAGCCCCACAGTAAACCTGTCAAAACAGGTATCTTATTCTAGATGGTGCCAGAACAGAGCAGGCACAAATAAGAAGCAGCTGATACCCTACCTGTCTCAGAAATAGGGACATCCATGAAATGAGGTGCCACTTTCAACTAGTAAAATATGCTCTAATTTCTGAGAGAAGAACATGAAGTATCAGTGATGTGTGTGACTCCTTTGAAGAATTTTTGAGAAGAAACAGATTGTCCCTTAAGAATTCTTACAAAAGCCATTTGCTTTCAATATGATTTACTGAAATTTGTTATAGAAAGACTGAAAAATATCAAGCATGTATATTCTGACCACACAAAGGAGCCATATATGTGGAAAAGGTAAAAAAAAACCCCAAAAGTATAAATAGATTAGCTCACTTTTGGTAAAAATAATATTAAATTACCCCTTTCAAACCAAGCTAAATATTGTGACCCAAGAGTAACATTTAAAAAAAAAAAAAAAAAAGTTTAGTGGGAAGGCAGGGAGAGATGGAATGAGAGGGAATGAATGAGAGCACACACTGTACAAGGGCTTGCTGTCAAGTCTGAATTTCATCCTGCCAACCGAGGTGATGCTTATCAGAAATGCCATTTTAGCAGGAAAGTGGTAAGAGCAAGTGCAAGCTACGTGATGATATAGGTGTCAAACTAAGACTTTGGCAAAGATAAAAATACTGCATAAAATCCTAGTGAGAATTTAAGTTCTTAACTGATGGAAATGTGAGATCAAATTCTCTAAAAAGTCTAGATATAGTTGGATAAGAAAAAATTTAATTAATCGCAAAAAGATGGGTAATATAAAGATACAAGAGTGAAAATTAACCATCTTGAGAATTTTAAAACTCATAAATAGATAAATTAGATAAAGAAGAGGAAAGCTTAAGACAGGCTGAGTAACCTACTGGGTTTTCTTCCTTTATTTTGTTACAAGTTGCTTCTATTATTGGTTTTCATTCTTTTTTGGATCAACGTTTTCTATGACAGGAGAAATAATTGTCATTTTGGAGCCTGAATGTGAAGAATTATAACAGAATAAATGCAGGACCTCCCTAAAGAGTATGCACTAGAATGCAAAAGACTGCTGCTCTTAGGTATCAAACTACTAAAGGAAAAGATTATTTCCAAAAGTTATTCTTCTGATACTTGAAAATGACAATGCAGATTAGTATGATTCTCCTAATAGAGTCACAGATCTGCTGGGTGAAGAAGCAAAGAAGAGAACCATATGTCACAAATCATCATCACAGTGTTAAGAATGTGCCCAGAATAAATGTTTACAGTTGGCAGTCTGGCCTCATTTCATCAAAAGGTGCTTGTAACAGACAGGAGGATTATTGCTCTGCACTAAGCTCAGCTTTCAAGTACTACAATCGGCCTCAGCAGTCATTAAACAAACTGATGTTGACAATACAAGTAAGCAAGCACACAGTGTTTTATCAGAGTCTAGGACCACTTCTTCCAAATGTGGCATAGGAGACTATGTAAACAACAGAAGTAATACTCATGACAAAATGCAATGTGCTTCTACTGGGCAATCCTCATTTGAAGATCCATGACACAAAGCAACTTTAAAGGCAGCTGATACATTTGATAATTTTAATTCGTTTCTCTGTTGGTATGCAGAGTGATGGCTAACGTTGAATTCTATCTTGTAATTCCATCTTAGATGGAAGGAGGCCACAACAAAATCGGAAAAGATCTGATAAAAAACCCCAGAGTGTTTCAAGGAAAGAATGGGAATTTTCAGACAAAAGTCATGTTACTTTGTAACTGAAGCACTTGTTATAGCACTATTTTTATAGGAGACAGTTGATTTTGGATTGAAATCAAAGGAGCTTTCTGTTTTTATTTTCCACTGGAGATAAATCTAAGCAAGTGCCCTGAGGTTTTCATAGTATTTGAAAGAGGATAACAAGCACCTTTTCTAGAGAAAAAAGGCATTTAACAAATGTATTCCTGATAGCATAATTTTTTGCAAGGAGGCAAGATGTTTAAAAAGTTATTCTCAGACATAAAAGAATTAGGAAAAATGAAAAAGAAAGTAAATATTCTTTTTTTCAGGAAGAACAGATCAGAAGAGTCTCCTTACATGCATCTTATACGAGTATAACGTTAAACTAAGTAGAACATGAAAATCTGTAGAATTTAAGGAGTATTTAAAAACGATGCTGAATCTCTGATCACCAAGAACTTAGACTTGCTACTGAGTAAGGAGGCACAAAGTGTTAGCTGAATTTTCTGACTTTTACCTAGACTGCACAGGTCCATCAGAAATCCAACAGGAACTGCTAGTTAAAACAATGTGTTTGAACTCATAGTTCTACAGAGTAAATTGCATCAAATGATCAAAATTTTTCAAATGCTTTAGATACACAAGCTTTACTTAAACAAACAATTCCTTTTTTTTCCTCAAAACAAACAAAAACCAAGCCCTGACACATACTGCGAGGCAGCTGTCCAGTTGATTCCCTCCTTTCCTAGTGGTCCTAACTCCTATCAGCCCTAAGCAATAAGATCTCCAGACACAAATTATACTTCATGGCTTTATACATTGCTATAATTTCCTGCAGATACCAGTACAGGGATATAGAAATGTAAAATGAGCAGAACAGAATGCTACCATTCTACACTTTCTGAACACGCAATACTAAATCTTCATGCAGCTAAACAATATTAAGCACACTTCTTCAGTATAATAAAAGGCTAAATAACAGCAGAAAATTGCAACATTTTACTGTAACTAAAAAAACCCCACAGTTTTAAAAAGCAACAAGTGCAGTATAAGGACATAATATTTCTTAAAATTGAAACTAATGACATTAACGGCCAAAGTTTCATTTTAAAGTGTTACATCAATGAATGAGTCTCTTACCATGTGTTTCTTAAAGCATGTTACCAGACTAAATTATCTACAATACCTCTAGTAAGAAGTAGTAAGATCCTCTTACCTCCTACATACAGCGGAGAATCAAAATTCAGAGTGGATTGCTTGGATAAATTGGTAATTATCTTGGGGTTTCCTCCATCAATAGATAAAGATAGAATCTGATCCATAGCTAGCAGCTCCACAATGTGGAAATTGCCATCATTAATTGTTTCCACACTGCAAAATAAATATTAATATTAAACAGTTGATGGTTTGGTTAGAAGAGTTTTTTACCTTCTTCTCTTATAAGAGTCAATACAGTTTAAGACCAGAACTTCTCTAGGAGTGCATTCTCCTGAAAACTACATCTTAAGCAAAGACATGCACATATGCTTAAAAGACAACACAGTGTAACACCCCTTCTTCTGCACTAATGATGACAGGGCTGGAACATCTTTTCTATGAAGACAGGCTGAGAGAGTTGGGGTTGTTCAATCTGGAGAAGAGAAGGGTCCAGGGACACCTTATAACAGCTTTCCAATACTCAAAGGGGGCTTATAAGAAAGATGGAGAGAGGCTTTTTACCAGGGCCTGTAGAAATAGGACACGGGGTAACTGTTTTAAACTAGGAGAGGGTAGATATAGATCAAATAGAATCTATCAAGTAAAAGAAGTGACATAAAAAAAAAGTTCTTTAATATGAGAATGGGTTAACATGAAACACTGGGACAGGTTGCCTGAGAATTTGTGGACCTGTTATTGGAAATGCTCAGGATAGGTTGGATGGGGCTTTATACAACTTAATCTAGTGGAAGCTGTCCCTGCCCATAACAAAGTAGGTAGAACTAGGTGATTGTTAAAGGTCCCTTCAAACTGAAACCATTATGTGATCCTAATGTTACTTCAAGATCATATTTGCATGCAAGCCTGTGAGTATCCTGTATTTTGCAGAGTATTGGGTTTGCATATCTTGAAGTAGTAAGGCCTGAGTCAACTCCAGTGATACATAAATCTACTATTTCAAGGAATATGGAACTGCATCTAACTTTAGTCTTGCCAGACAAAATCACCTCATTGATCCAGACAGCTTCACTGTCACTAGCAATAAAGTTTTTGTTCTCTTTATTGGTGATGGTTATTTAAGTGTGTTCAGCTTCTGGCTAGCATAGTGAATATGAGTATTGTGTTTTTTTTTTTCTCGTCTACATATACCATTTCCTTCTGCTTGCTAACAAGAGATGAACTCACTAGTAGGAGAATGCCTGAAGGGTGTCAAGCAGAAAATGCCTGTTTCAAGCATGGTGCTTACCCTGCATAAGGACAAGCGTACTCATGCTACGAGGTACAAGAAATGGCTGCCTGTGCTTATCAGCCTCAATATCTACCTAGCAAGTGCTTAGGGGCAGGAACTACTCTGCACTTGAACAGAGTTTAAGTACATCAGAGAAGAAGAATATCCTTACTCAATTCTGGGACTGAACAGATCATTGTACTTGCGTAACTTGTAGTCCATTCTCCACTGGAGAAACAGAGCTGAATACACGCATGGGAAGGTGTGAGCTGTATTCTAGAGACCAGACGTTAAAGCATTCCCATTAAAGCCTTTATTTATTTCAGGACACCACCAAATAAGTGAGCTTAAGCCTTTGAAAAAAGTTATTTAAATGAAACAATTGTGTGATAGCCTGAAATAGACTGAACAGTCACACAGTCAATTAGCTCTTCTCAGTGAAAATGCAGGATAGCTGACAGAGATTAGGTTCTTAAATCTCAAGGCAAAAATCAAGCAAATTACCTTAAAACATCCTTAGTGATGTTTTAATTAACCTAACTGCTTTTGTCCTGGTACAGATCAGCAGCACACGTGGTCGTTCACAGCTGTGACACATTAAATAGCTTCTTAGCCATTAATTACCAACTCTCTGTGAACAGCCTCTGCTCACTGTGGATCAAAGATCTGCATGGTAGCCTGCATTCTTTACAGATACCCGGCTCTATGTAAAAGTACAAACACATGACAGAGCAGATACTGGCACAATAAACACTTCATGGGAGCTGGCGGCGGGGACTGCCAGTTTCCATGGGGGGAAAGGGAATGGTCAGGGCTCGTCATTCCTAAAGAGCAAGATTTATTCAAGGTATCAAGAGGTTTGTTTGCTGTGATCAAGCAATACAAAAGATGCCACGATTAAGTTATTTCACACATTTCAATGAATCCAGGGGAAAAAAATCAAAGTGCTAAAAAAATCAAAGTGCATATGACTTCTTGACTTCAGGAAGCAAGAAATCCTAATAAGATGTTATTGTTTCAAGAAACTTATTTTACAACTTATCAAACTCTCACACAATAGCATTGAAAAGAATAAGGAGCAACACAGAAAATGCATTTTTATAGCAAGGGGTCATTCCAGGGGCATATAAACCATAATGTGTAAAGGGCATTTGTCTCTGATAAGAGTGATTATTAAAAGCCTCTGGTTTAAACTGTTTTACTGGTAAAAATTTACTGCAGAAAGAGGAGCCCTCCTAGGTAAGGGTGGTTTAAATTGAAGGGGAAATAAACTCAAGGCATATCTGCAATATTTCCTGCCAATGCACTTACATTACTTCTAGCCCATTTCCCATTGGAGATATGAGAGCTGAATGCACAGATCCTAATGAAAAGCTGTATGAAGAACTGATTTAAGGCTTCTGGTACTCTGTAGAAGAATAATGATCTGGGAAGAAATATTCCCATATTTCCAATAAATATATGATGAAAACTAGTTTACAGAATGAAAAGGCTTTTTTCTTTTGTGTAAAAAAACAGTTAACATTTAAAAATGGATGCCCAGACAGAACAAAACATAAATGGATCAAATTTTTCCAAATAACCACCTCCATTGAATGAATATTATTTATTGGTCTTGGCAGTGCCATCGTCTCGTTTCTCAGATTGACTGATGAATGCTTTTGGGAGGATGGCTCTTTCTGCAGCCAGCTCCCAAATGTAAAGCAGTTGGCTTAGAAAAAGTGAAGGCAGTGAAGTGAGGAGGGAAGAAAAAGGGAGGGACTGAAGGAAGGACTGGAAACATTCCAGGAGAAAGCTTTAGTAGGTAACAAAGGTACGGAAAGACAACATGCAATGAATGGATGAAAAGCAGGCAAAGAAGGGCAGGAAATATCACAAAGATCCTAGGAGGGTAAAATGGTAAGAACTGGAAATGAGGAAGGGATTTGAGTATAATGTGTAAAAGATTCTGTGCTACAACATACTCCTTTCTAGAACCTGAAATAGAAATTAAACAGTATGCAATTTGTAGAGCTATCACCAGATGCATATAGGTATATATACCTATATACAAATGTGGAAATGTATATATAGCTTCCAAAATAGAATCATGAAATCACAGAATCATTTAGGTTGGAAAAGGCCTCCAAGATCATCAAGTCCAACAACTAAACCAGCACTGCCAAGTCCACCACCAAACAATGTCCCTAAGCGCCACATCTACACGTCTTTTAAATACCTCTGTGAATGGTGACTACACCACTTCCCTGGGCAGCCTGTTCCAATGCTTGACAACCCTTTATATGAAGAAATTTTTCCTAATATCCAATCCAAGCCTCTCATGGTGCAACTTCAGGCCTTTTCCTCTTGTCCTATTGCTTGTTACTTGTAAGAAGAGTCTGACCCACACCTGGCTAGGATCTCCTTTCACAAAGTTGTAGAGAAACATAAGGTATGCCTTCAGCCTTTCCTCAACAGGAGAAGACTTCACTACAGCTGAACTATTAAAGGAGTTTCCAAATATCTCAGAAACTCACCATCATACTTATTTGAAATGAGATGGAGGTTAATAACAATAAAAACAACAATAATAGAAACAAAAATATTAACAGTAAAAGTATATATCTGCCTCACTAAACAACTGTGTCACCCTGTAATATGTCACTGCATTTCCCATCCCTTTCTTCACTACATTTGCATTCTTCATTTGTCACATAATTCAAAAGAGATGATCAACTATGTAGGGGAGATACTTATTGTTTTGTAACAGTAACCTAATCCAGACTGTTTGTTAATTGGTCACTTTGTTATTAAGTCCTTCCATGTTTATGGGGTTTTTTTGTGTGTGAGTACTGTTTTTCAATCATTCTCTAGAAAACTATAATGGATAAGTGTGAATTATCAGTATTTATTATATTCCAATAATGCCAGAGAAAGCACTAAATTTATGAGAAAGATATATATGTTTTGAATGACAAGAATTCTAGATAG
The DNA here is from genome assembly GCA_013397935.1 of Dasyornis broadbenti. Lineage (NCBI taxonomy): Eukaryota > Metazoa > Chordata > Aves > Passeriformes > Dasyornithidae > Dasyornis > Dasyornis broadbenti. The sequence goes on from VZRN01000467.1 coordinate 2,255,766, forward strand.
ATTAAATAAATGGGAGCCAAAATAAATTGAAACTACATATGATCCTCATTCCTATTGCTTCTTATTCTCAGACAGATGTACCTATTAAAATAAAAATCAACAAAAATAATTAAACTCCTCAAAAAATAACGTAAACTTCTTGTTTAGCCCTACCCCAGAAAGAAAAGAAAAATAATATTATCGTGTATTGTACTAGTTTGGAAAAGTGAAAATTTATACTATTGAAATACATATACTATTTCTACATGTTAAACCATTTCATGAAATGGTAAGGAAACCTTATGAAATACATATGACACCAAAAAATAAAAGCAGTCTTAAGATGTTTATTGGGTATGTTTTTTCTAAAAGCTTTATACCAGATTTTATAGGCTTTCTTTTCTTCTGTGGAAAGCTTTTAGTAATCTACTAAAATGATAGTTCCCTTGGTGCTGTTACCTAACATGGTTTAACATTGTTTCACTGCAACATAATCTTAAGATATTGATTTTATATTGCCATAGGCGTACAATCATTCGTTTTCAGTGAAATGTCCCTAGCAGAATGCAGAACAGTGTCACTGTTACAAACTCTTGAAAGCAAATATACACTATATATAATGTTACAACACAAAAGGTGTAAATACAGCAAAAGCAAGATTCAAGAAAAACTGATTTAATACTTCCTCTTTACTTCTGAAAGTAGTTTTAGCACAAGGATGGCAGTCCAGGCAGGAAGTGATGCCTGTTGACTTTCTGCTCACTCTTGCAATGTCTGTCTGCAAATTCTTGTGAAGTTATATAAAACCTCCCAAAAAATTCAGGTGTTAATTTTTCAGAGAACCAGAGAAATTTGATTTTTAAAAAACCCTGAAAAATTATGCTCCAGAAGCAGCTGTGGATTCTGTCTCTTAATGACTTTGAAAGCAAACCCCATTTTTTTTCAAGGGTAGTGCCTTGTTTCAGCTTTCTCTTCACTTGCCAGGGAAAAGTCCCACATTATATGACTGCCTAACACAAAAGAAAAGAGAAGCTTCCATTTAATTTCTGCTTATACAGTGTAGTTTTTCATTTTACTCAGCACACTAGGAAATTATTTGGCAGTTACAACAAAGAAAAAACTCCCCTGCCACATGTGAGCTTCACACAAATGTATAAATATTCTGCTGAAAGCTAACTCTTATTCTGTTTTAATGCATCAAGTAATACATTATCTTTCTGACACATCTGCATTAAAGTTATTTGCCAAGCCAAAATCACATCTTTTGGCAAGAGGTTTTAAGTGTCTCACAATACATTCATTTGCATATATTTCTTTTAACCATCTATTAAAAAATGTGACTTTGATATAAGGAATGAATATAGGTTTTGTTTCAGTTCGAAATGAGTCTCATCTAGGTTCACCTGTAAATAGCAGAGGCTGGATATGATCCTGTGTCGTAGCTGACCCTCACTCTACCCCGGTACAGTTCCACCGCTATATGATCCTTATCGCCTTTGTAGAGCAGGATCCCACTATCTTCATCGGTAGCAACCTAGTTAAAAGAAAGAAATATTAAGAAAGAACTAAAATGAAGTATTTAATCAAAGTGAGGTATTAGGTGAATCTCTGAATTTACTGCCACAGCCGGTTACTTCATTATAAAATTCTTTATTGAAGGACAACCTGACTAAACTCTCTGCTTATCAATAAGCCCATCTACGCCAATATGAATATAGAGTTGTTGCATTAACTCTTCTAGATTTTTAGCTCAAACTGTGAAAAGTTCTTTAAGTGAGCCAATGACAATTTTGGGTAGTTTTCCACATCATGAAAAGTGATTTACTCTCTTTTCCAGAAAAGAGAATCTAGAACAAAAGCAAGCTTACCTGTAGAGTGATATTGGTTTGGGGGCGTATCTTAGCTGAAGGAATTTGCAGATAGGATTCTTTGTTGACGAAATTTATGCTGATCAACTTCTCACATTTCTCACCCTGGTAGCCTGATAAACACTGACAGATTGGTTCACTTTCTTTTACGATACACTGGGCTCCATTTTGACATTCATAATTATCACAAGGGCTGGTGCGAGGTAGAACCATTGGTGGTGAAAACTCACAAAACAAGCCACTAAATGAAAATAGAAAAAAATCAGTATTTCCAAGAAAAAACAACTTTGACAGAAGACATACGTGTTTGTACTGCCCTCACATCCTTCTCACCTGTATCCTTCTGGGCAAATACATGTATATCCATTAACTGCATCAGTGCACTGCGCTCCATTTTTACATTTGTTGTCCTGGCAGTCATCAAAGTCAATATCACAATGCTCACCTACATATCCAGGTGTGCAATCACATCTGTAAAACATGAAAGCAAATAGGATAGCATCTTTTAGGATAGTGTCTTTTAAACAGACAGTGATTATGACAAAATTCAGGAACTACTGAATTGTTTAAAAATCAAGGAAGAAAAGACATTATTGTTTGTGCATAAAGACTATATAGATTAATCATAGGATTAGATGGGCAATCTACATATGTAATGATAAAGGTTTTCTAGTTAAAATGTTTACACACCTGCCATTATATTGAAGAATTATGTATGAATCTAGAGAGCCCTCATGAATAATTTTGACAATTTTTAGAATTTATGAGCAATACAGAATGTTACAGGACGTTGTATGTGGCTGCAAACACTAAATATAATCAATATGCTTAACTGGTGAAACTGAGACAAATAATCCAAGGCTCTTACTGATGGTTATTTTCTTTGTCAACTGAACAGCTATGAATGGACCAATGGTCCATTTATACAGTTTAAAAGTTATGTGTAAATTTTTCCCCTTAAGTTCCACCAGTCTGATTTACTACAAATAGCTCCATGGTTGGTGAAATAACAGAAGTCTCATCATCTGCCCTCCCTGAATCCCCACTGAACTTGAAACAGCACATCCTCAGGAGAGTATGTAACGATTTTTGTTTGTTGATCTGTTTGGGTTTTTTCCATGTGCAACTCTCAATGCTAGTGGCATTTCTTCAGGGAATTCTCATATATGAGACTGAATGAATGCCCAGAACTCTATGAAAAATTAATGGTAAATATTACAGATCCATGCATCCACATGATATCATATCTTTTTTTTAATTAAGATGTCTCTAATTGATTTAATTAGATCTTGTGATTTCCTCCTTGGTGTTATTTCTTTTAGCGTCTAAAATTTGCTCTAAGCTGGCAAGAGTGATTTTAAATAGCCGTGTAACTTTAAATTTAGTACTTCAATCAAATATGTCTCATTTTTTATTCAACATGTATGAATAAGAAAAGGGAAAAAGACTATAAAGCATGCTATTAAAAATCTGAGATACATTCTGGAAGTATGGTGCAAGTGCTATTTTCTGATTTAAAACCTCAGAAAGTAACAGGAAGGATTAATGAATTAGGCAGTACAGTATAAGACACTAAACGTGGTTTATTGAAGTGACATGAAAAAACAAACATAATGCACTGCAACAGAAACACGAGAATTTTTGGGTTTTCCAGTTGAAAACTATCAACTTAATTTCACATTCAATTGAATATTTAATTTTTTTGCCATATTTTAAATACAATGTAATTTCATAAGTAGTGGGAATGATAATAAATAATCTGATTTTAGCACATAAGCACGCTGTGCATAAAACAGGTACTTGTAAGAACAATTTAAAGCTGCAGGTTTCCTGTATTTATTAACTTAAAGCCTATTAAAACAACTTTAAATTGTGCATACTAATTAATCATGATAAGAATATGGTGTAATTAAAGATTAGCTTTCCTGGGGAGCGACTTCTTTACTTTATACCTTTCAGTGTGCCTTCCTAATAATCTCTTTCATGATTACTGCTCTAAAAGCAATAGAATTACTTCACTTCAATTAAATGCAATTATTTTCCTACTGCCCAAGCTCCTAAAAGGGTTTTGTATAGACCATCATAAAGACTACCCTGTGTTTCTATTTAAAATCTGGTAGGAATTAGAACTGTTAAGGACCAGCAAAATTCAGTAAAACATAATTAAGATAATAATGCGGCTTTACATGAAAATAATGGCCTGCTCTGCCATAATGCTTTATAAAAATCAAAATTAGTACTTTGAGAATAGAATAGGTTTCCACTTAAACAGAAGGAAAGGAAGCTAAACCGGATAGAAAAATACAAATCTTGGTTCAGTTGGACTCTAATAATATTTCAGACTTACTTGTATCCTTTGGGTGTCAAGATACACTTTGAATCATGCTGGCAAGGATTCAGGTTTTGGGCACAGAAATCTAATTTATCCTCACAGAGTTCACCTGAAATATAATGTATGTTGTCAATTCAGTGAAAATATCACAGTGACCTGAAAATAGCAATGAATAGAATTTTAAAAGCAATGGCTACAAATTCTTTTGCTAACACTGAAAGATGCATACTTCTTTATATATAAAAATAAATATCTTTCTAATAAGTAATAATAAATAGTAACACAAAAATAATATCAATAAATAATGATATACCTGGTAACTCCTTTATAAAACAATATCAAGTTCAAAATCAATCATCTATCCATGGATATAAATGATAATTTTGTAAATTGTTTCATTTACAATATTTATCTAGCTCTGCTATATAGCAACACTAGTGATTGAAAGTCTTCTCACTAGAACAAAAAAGCCATCAATATGTTTTTCTCTTACTGATTTCTAAGCACATTACGCACAGAAATACCCAGGTTTGCACTATCACTATAAGTAATCTATTACCTGAAAAAAACCTGTTAATATCACTGCATGTCAATACAATTCCAATTATCCAAAAATGAAAACTTGTTTTCTACTTTTCCTTAAATATGACTCTTCATTTTTTGCATTTGTTAATGTACCATAATTATCTATAATCTGTTCTGTGAAAAGAAAAGAAAAAAAAATAGTCTATGTAAAATGTCTATCCTTCCCTGCTGATAGACGCAGTGGCTCTAATTTCCAAAATGGGCTATAATCTAAAAAATATTTTAATGTGATTAAAAATTATTTTATTTGCAACTCTATGAAAAGGAAACACAGGTTTGTTAACAGAGCAACAATATCTTGTTCCCTGACTAACTAATCAGATGATACCATGGATAGGGCAGTCGCTAAGTTTGTAATCACTGGTTTGTAAGGTAGATATACTTATTCCAGCATCCATATGAAAAATATATGTGTAATAAACAGGTATAAACCCTGTGTCTGCTGAATTTAGGGACTGACAGGTCCATCAGACTCTAAATCTGTAGAAGGAGTAAAGTTGTCCCTTGTTCTTCATCCAGTAATAAAACATGAGCTGGCAAGCAAAGAGTAGAACTGTACATTACAATGAAAAGAAAAGGAGAAGAAAGGAGGGAATGATCAGACACTGTCACTGCTCAAACTGAACTTGCCTTCAAAGAGGCAATATTTGGTATCCCTCAGTGTTACTGAGCTGAGCATGGTAGTGGCTTGCAGTGTAGTGGTCAAATAAAAAAAGAGTTGAGAGACAGCCTATAATAAGGCAAGAATAGAGAAAAAGGCAAAACTGAAGCATGAGCAAAGGTGGTTTTGCCAGTTATAAACACAACTGAAACATGTATACTAAGTGTTGTAAGACACTGGATGTCTGCATCTTCAAAAATCAGAGGACAAGCCAAAAAACAGCTAGCCAAGTATTTGTCAGCCATTCAAAAGATCCTGACTGGTTCTACACAAAGATTTATTTTCCTTTTTCTTTTTTTAAGATAAAGAAGTAAATAAGTAAATAAATTAATACAACATTCCCAATTTGCAAGTAGTGCATTTTCTCTGCAAACCAAATAAAAGTTGGAGTTAACATAAGAAAATGGCCCTCATGCACAGGCCTCAGGAAAACTGTCAGTAACAATGTGACTTGGTCAATATATACAGGAAAATGAATGGAGATCAAATGCAGGCCACTGAAGATGACTAATACAAAGGATTATAATTCTATCCTCAAAGCCTCTTCAAGCTCTCAATAGAATTATTAGTCTGGAAATGTGCAACTGTTATGACTAGGTCAGTGCACAGAGAATCCTGAAAGACCGAAGATTCTTTGCTTCCCATGATATATTAAACAAAACCCAGATCCCTTTCTCTTTTCAAAGGGCTTTGTTCAAACAAACATATATAAGAGGTCTTCAACGCTATTCGTCACATAGCGTTTAGTCAATTTGCAGAAATTGTAATAGCTGAAATCTGTTTAAATACCAGCAGTGTTTAAGAATGAAATGTAAGTATGGGAACAGAATTCAGATTTTAAGGATCATGGGAGTAGAATAAGCAAAAATGAGTGTTGTTTTAACCTAGCTTGAGCACATTCCTATAGTTTAGAAATGTATGTATGGGCCTACAGATATATGGATATATTTGCACATATATACACATCTATACAAGTATCTTATTATGCCATATATTGTATATCAACTCACATGCAGAACTGAAAAATATATGACACTCCAAATACAAATAATAAAAATGTGGTTGTAGAGTACTTACGAAACTTGGACAAAAACACCTTTAAATATTCCCAAGTTTATTAAATCTAACAGCATATCAGAGAGCTTCTGAAAGTGACATATTGAGCCTATCTCCCAAGCACGTCTGGAGCTTGCTGTCTCATACATTCACAGTAAAAGCTCAGTGGCATGAAAACCAAAATACCTAGAAAAAGGCAATTTAGGAGTGGCATAATAGGAGCAAGCATTCTCACCATTGGTGTCAAGTTTATTGAAGTGATTTTGCTACAGGATATTAATTGGGCCCATACTTAAAATATCATTGGCACAGACTTCTGAAACATCTTACGTGGCAAATAGCTTTATTGTATATTGTCTAAGCCTGTCTGTTTTTGTAAATCCTTCCCCAGGTACTTAAAAAAATACAGGGTTGCTTAGACTACACTGCATTCAGTAGTCACAGGTTGATGGCCCTAATATCAGAACTACACTGAAAGCTGAATCACCTCATGTGGGGTGTTCTGGGGCACTTGAAAACTCCTCATTATTTGCTCTTAGCTGTGAATCCCATATTATGACTGGACATCTAAGTTTTAAACAGGTTTACAGTTTTGAAAAATATCCACTTCAAATTGTAAAATCAATGTTACACTAGCAGGCATACCGCAGCCAAACGCCTTGCAAACATCATCAAACATCACCAGGCGTTTCTGAGATTATGGTCAGAGTTTGCTCTGAGTACTCTGTAGAAAAGCACACAGAAGCAGGGCTTTTTGTGCTGTGACAGCAGGAAAGTAAGGAAACTTTTCCCTTGCATTTGCAAATTGTATGCATGGTGAATCGTATCCCTAGAATTTTAGTTAAACAGTCCGTAGCAAATAGGAAACAGGACTCAGGGAAAAGGACATGGTAAACGTGGTGGCCATGTAGCAAAATATTCATGTAAAAGATCCTATGAACATAAAAATTAGCTTTAGTTACAGTACAACCTTTAGTTATAAAAATACATAGCATTAATGACAGACTTGCACACAGTATCAGTAAAAAGAAAAACACGAAAAATTCAAGATGGACCCCAACTATGTACATCAGATACTCGATTTCTGAATGAAGGTATAAATACCAGAAGAACAAACCAAGATAACCCAAATGCAAGGTCTTGTACAGCTAACAGATAATATTAATAACTGTTAATATTAACTGCTAATAGATCTATATTCTGAATGGAGCATTCCCATGGCCAAAATAAAACTGTTTCTGAAAAAGTTAATAGAAAAGGTAAGTAAATTTTGGGACATGGAATCTGAACCACTGAAGAATATATTTTCCTGGTAAAGAAATCCATCCTTCAGGATACTGAATAACCATTGCATTACTCATAATTTAAACAAGACAAGGTGAAAGGGAGTAAGTAATTTTGTTGAAATGAAAAGATAGTGATGAAAGTGAAACACTTATTGGAGAAAATACCAGATTTACCAAGTTAGGCTTCTTGGATTTACTGGAAGGAAATCTTAGAGAGTTTCCTGATTTGGGAAACACAATACAATGTTTCAAGAGCATTCTTTAAAATAATCACAATACGTTGTGAAAAAAAAATCTCAATTCAAGGAAGCTTGACACCAGTGTATGAGGACATTCTTTCATTCATCTAATAATATTGTAACTGAAGCTTCTGTAAGAGCTTGGCTAAGTAATTATGTTTTTGAAAGATGGGAACATTTCTTTATGCAGGAAAAATAAGCAACAGAGTAGTATGTTTAAAAATAAGTAGCGGTTAAAGTGTCAAAAAACCTATGAAAATCTTCCAAAGTTTAATTAGAACCAGCAATAACTCTTTCCATAAGATATCTTGCTTAATTAATCTAGGGAGTATGGATTCTGGTATGGAGTAGCATTGAAACCAGTGAAACTCTGTGGTTGGCATAAATGGACACAATCCTCCAAAATCAAGACAAATATTTAGCGAGATATTGCATAGACCATGATGCAGACTGAAGCAGCCAGACAACAATATTAAATACTGATGTATACTGATCTAGCTAACCAAAGCTATATGTTTGCTAGATTCGCAGGTCAGTTTGTGATTCCTCTGAGCGTGTTAATGCACTCTCGTGACTTGATAAGATTATAAATCACAAAAAACTTAATAATAGAATACCAGGTTGATCCCTCAAGGATCATCTCTTGGCAAAAGCAGAACAGATGAGATGGCTCAGCATCCTGACCAGCTGAATCCTGAAAGTGTCTAATGTTGGGGAATCTACCACTTCCGTGGGAAGATTACTCCAACAGCTCAGCGTTCTCATTGTAAAAAGTCTCCCTTTTTTAAAATTCTAATTGGCATCTCCCCAGGAGTAACTTGTACCCATTACCTCTCCCCTTTTCCATGTAGCTCCTTGTAAAAAAAAGTCTCCATTTTCCTTGTAGCCACCCTTTTAAATATGGGAATAGGGTGATAAGGTCTCCCCAAGCCTTCTTTTCTCAAGGTTGAACAGATCCTTAACTCTGGATTTTCCAATATATAGACATGTAGTACAACAAATAATGAATAATAATGCAATGAGGGAAAAAAAGATATACATCTTTGTTATTTTGAATAATTGGGCAAAAAATTTAAAATACATCAAATAAAGCAATGCCAGTCACTACATTTCTGAATGAAGAGGAGAGCTCTAACAAAAATGGACATAGGCTTCTGAATATAATAGCACATTGCTAATTAAAGGCAAACTTATAAAGAAACAAGTTTAAAATCACCCTTAAAATTATTGGCAAAACCGAGATTGATATTTGAACAAAAACTAGACACAATGCAAAAGCAACATAGCTAGTTTTAATTATCACAAACCAGGTTTTTCCTAGACTTATTCCCTCTTCCAAAGTCAAAATACCAAATACCTATCACAGACTAGAAAAGGATTTTATATGTGTGCTTATACATCCATTCCAGCTTCTGAGCTTAGTTATGATATATACTGTGAGTCAACTTCTGCAGTGGTGATGTTTTCGCAGTTGGTTATCACCATCTGACTCTGTGACTGGAGCTCTCTGTTTCATACTCTGACTCAAAGAGCCAATAGAGCGCAGAAGGGGTTGGAAAATGCCAGTGCCATTTAACAAACTATATACAGAAAATTGCTGCATTGTTATTAAGTCTTGAGTCTGATATACAGCATACAACATAAATTATTTCAGGTCTTGAGCTCATTATTCAGAAAATACAAAAAAAAAATCTTCTATATGAAGGACAGAATTTCTTAGAATCAAAAAAAGTTCACAGTCACAGTAGGATGAAGTTTTTAACCATAAATCTGAACTTTATTTTAAAATTTAATTTTAAATTTGAATTGCTGGACTGTTCCTATCTTTCACCATTGCATGTCTTTTTAGCTATCCCCTGTGCTGTGGATCTCAGTGTAAGATGGGGCTCATTGAGTTTAACATTCCTATTTGTTTTATATATGCTGTTTTGTAACAGCAAAGAAATAATCATTTTAGGCAGGTGAGCTTTAAGATAATGAAGGTAAACAGAAGGGTGGATAATAAACTAGAATGAGTAATGGCAGTGATTAAACCACTAGCAGGTAGCTCAGCTTGCCACAACTATGTATATTTCCCCTTTATGCAAATACAGTAAAATTACTTTAATACTTGAGCTTTTAATATAGAATAGTCGTTTAAAGTATATTAAGCTAGATGAATTAGAAAATTTTACGAGTGATAAAAAGCAAGAGTAACAAATGTATCTCTTTACTCTAAGAATCTGTAACACATGTAGTTCTTACAAGAATGAGGATTATGATTTAATTTGATGAAATTATTAAACTTTTTATCAACTTTAATATCACATGATTTCATTTGATTACTTGCATGCTTAAATTTCAGGAAGGTACTTATTTGATTGCCAAGTCAATTGAAAGTAGTAATGCAACTCCTTTATTGCAGTGGCACAAAGGTTGTGTCTATGGCTTGCCTAAACTGAGATAATTGCTTGAAATTATCCCTGTTTTATCCCAGTACTGTCACAACTCAAAAGATGTCTGGCATGACAAAACTGACAGACCTTCAAAGCACCTTACAGACCTTCAATAACTTTCATGTTCAGCTGGCAAGCTAATATAAGTAATATATCACATACACATCTGCTTAATTTTGGAGCTGAACTTGGTTCACATCCCTTGGATGTTTGATAATTTGTTTCTGAGGAGTTTGTTCTTTCTATAATCAGTAATTTTAATATGTTACAGTTCACATGTGTAATAAACAAGAAAAACAGCAGGTTATTTTTTCTGTCCAGATGAGTAGTAATAAAATGCAAATACAGTAACATGTCTAAATGGAAGACAGTTTAAGCATGGAAAACCTGTGGTTGGAATAATTTTCTGGAAATGTCTTGTACTCTGCTTCAGTTACAGAGAAAATTTATGCTATGAATTCAAGTTGTAGGAATTATTCATCAGATGTCTAAATTAATCAATATAGATGATATAATTGCAGTCTTGCTCAACATGTTATTTCATGGATTATGAATATATTTTTACTACTATATATAATATATTATACTGCTTTAAAGACTGGAAATATATCTATCAAATTAATGGCAAATACACCACAAAATTATTCTTTTGCTTTTAAAATTAAATATGCAACTTCATAAATATGTTGTCATTAATTATGCTTGGTGTCAGATTGTATACATGATCGGATTGCAGAGAAGATGGTTTCTCTCTGTTAGTGTGATAGGTGCTAAGCAGAAATAGCAAAAAAATTAAAAATCAAACACTCAAAGTTAGAGTAATAAACCTCTTCAGTATTACCTTTCTTCTACCATAGCCCCAGAGTAATATGGTCATTTCAGTTTCTTTAGATGTTTACCGCAAATAAAAAGCCACAGAAATTATGAACAAGAAGATTGCCATTTTATACTCCGCATATTTTCTAGTATCACAATCCATCAAAAAAATTAAAGCAAAACAGTGCTATAACACAGAGAATACACTAGCACCAAACCAAGGGATGGCTTCAAGGTGAAGAGAATAAGGATTTCAGAACACAGTAATCTAAACTGTTTCTAGTCCTATATCAGCATCTGCACAAATTTTTAGCATATCTGAAAAAAACCCCATTGAATGCAGTATTAAAGTACTCCTGCACACCAACCTGCATCTTCAAAAACATGCTTTAGACATGTATTCACAGCAACAGTCAAGTGCCTAATTTGAGGATTTGCAGTGAGCTTTCTAAATTATATTTCTATACAATTTATTTGGTCATTTGTAATAACTGAAATCCATGCACCTTTAAGAAAAGGAAAGTGAGAAACCAAGGTAAGTGAAAATAGGCTTAAAAGACAACTGACCTTTTTCCACTTCATTCAGATTAGCAGCTTGCAGTGACAAAGACAGAAGAGACAAGAGACTTTTTACATTGTAATACAACAGCATAGCACATTAAGCTAATGCACAACTATAGCAGCAGAGAGGTTGATAAAGCAAAATGGAGCAAGCTTCAAAGTCTCACCTACAGCAAGGCAAAACAAACAGAAAGGTAAGAAGTATGTGCCACCAGTGGCATAAGAGAGGCTTTACTTCTGGATCAGTAAGTTCTGTGATCTAATGACTGAGGACAATGAGCAAGAGAAATGATTATCTGTAATCTATAGAATGTACATAAAATGACCTGAAGTTTACTTGACTGGGGTTAAAATAGAGGAGATAGATGGCAATGTTAAGAGAATAGTGAGATTAAAGAGTGCAGGACATAGTGAGGTATTTTAAATGTTTTATTTCTCCAGGTTTCATCAGACACCCTGAATGTCTGTTGATTCCATTTGCTTACTGTTATTTCACAGTTACAGTCTGCGATCTTAAGAAAGCTCATATTATTGTGCAAATACCATTCTTTGTCTTTCCACCTGTAACTGTGGTGGTTGCTGTAAAACTTAACTGAGGCAGAGCAAAATGGATTCCTGATTCTTAAGCAACAGCACAATAAGCTTTTTTAATTGCTTGTTTTTTAAAACAACACCAATATAGCTGAGAAGTGTCAATTTTCAAGGGATTGTTAGAAAAGTCAAAAAGACTGTTAGGTTTTACACAGCAACATTCTTTGCAGTTCATTTTGGATTCTAACAAGCCTTCCACATTAAAATAAAACTTCATCGTTTCATACCAGCAGGTTTCAGCTGACTTCCTTATACTGTGCTGCTGAAATATAAAGCATATTTGCAGATAACCATTTACCCAGAAAAATATTCTGGGCTGGTGCACTTCCATGTTAAGTACATATATGCTGTGACATTTTGAACAAAGACAATTCAGAGTATGGTCAACAGAATTAAAAGGGAACAGTACAAGCCTACAGTACTACACTCTCCAGCAACTTACAGCTCAGGGACTTTCTGAGCTACAGATCAGTATCTCTGAAATTAAAAATCTTTGTATATCCTGAATACATAGCCTGTTTTCCTGATTGTTAACCTACTTTTGCCCAGCTAGTATAGGAATTTGTTTCGTGAAAAATACCTTTCATTAAAAAAAAAAAAACAAAAACAAACAAAAAACCCCAAAAAACCAAAAACTATTAGAAATAGGCATATCTGATTTTAACCTCAAAATCCAAATGTTTACAAAGTACCTCATGAAAATCACTCATACATTCTTGACAGAGATTCTGTTATTTATCTTTCAACTTGGGTAATAGGCTAGAGAAAAAGAAAAATTCTACAAATAATTTGGTATCTCATACACACTTGAGGCAACTGTACAATTACTTTATATTCCGAACATTACCCTTTTTAGATCCTGATGTACCCAGACTGCTTTCAGTCTACATCTTAACACTGAAGGGCATTTTATTATGCAAGACCATGGATGACAGATGTGAGGACCCCTTGGCTAGCACCACGTTTTACATTTTCACCTTATAACTAATTTCAAAAATCACTTAAGATCTCACACACTGTGTCCTATTCTTAGATGTTTTGTATGATAGACAGTATATTGTAGAATTCTGTACTTTATTCTATCTTACGTAAATCCTGAATTTTTGCTACAATTACTGTAAAATGAGTTGAGACTCTAGTGAGGCATTTTAAGAAAAAGTGCCTTTTTGAAAAATGATGAGCTAGTGTAAATTCTCAACAGTTTTTAACAGGGAGGCTAAACTTACTGATTAGAAGTAGATTGTTTAGATTTATTTTAGCACTGGTGAGAAGAATCTCACCTACTCACGTGTCTTACTGACTTCAGTAGCGATTATGAACAGGCATTGAATCTGTAAAACTCACAGTGTGATTATGGTAAAATTATGCACACACGTGCAACAAATTTAAAATGCGTTTTCTTGTATTTTGACTAAAGAAGCACAATTGCAATACAAACATCAAACATCTTATCAATATTTATTCTCTCCTTTTTGCTCTATCCATAGAGATAAATAAAATGTTTCAATTTTTATTTCAATTGTAAATTTCAAATTTACATTTCATTTACAGTACTTCAAAAATGCAACAGGCACTTTTAATCAAAGTTTTAGGCTAGCATATATAGACAATGCTTTCTATCCACTTTATGGATATTTAATAAAAAGCAGTCCTTCCCATGGTGTACTGTGAATCCTGCAAACTATTCATTCTAGCTCTTAAAGGCACCCAAAGTAAGGCTGAAAATGTAGAAATAAACGACACAGGTAAAAAGACCTGCAAAGCTGCAGAGGAGGAATGCACTTGCAAATGAACTATCTCCTATGTAATAGATGTATGAAATCTCTTAGCATGAAGCCACTGAAGAGGAACACTGGTCTGATGTGACTTTGCTTTGCATTCTTCCAGCCTGTACAACAGAACACCTGATCCCATTTTTAAAGGAGAGAGCAATTGATTGCAAGGGAGCTGAAGCTTGACTCACATATACCTGAAATACTAGTTGTGGGAAAAATGGAAAACACCTATTTCTGCTTACTGAGGCTGTTACCTGTTATTTCTTCTCAAGGTTTGAATTGTCGATTGCTCTTAGGTATTAGGGTACTGGTACTTCGCAAAAAAATATTTTGTCTTAGCAGAAGATTATGTCTGTCCGTCCAGATATGGATCATCCTCTTATTTAATAGCTTTTTGGCTTTTGTATTGCTTTAGATATTGTAGCTTATCTTGCATGGGGAAATTTCTACCAAACATTTACCCAGAAAAAGTACTGGATGAATACCTATATCAGATTATGAAGTTGTATTTCTTATACTTGCATTTTAACATCTTCACTCACTGTACATTCCCAACATTTAAATACTGACTTTAAATCTGAATACCCTAAAACATGGGAGGAATCCAACAGTTTGTAGAACTAATGATGGAAACGCATTGGATGAGAAAGAAGTTATCTGGGTTTTCAAAATGAAATTAATTCATGCATTCACCTCTCCCTACAGTTTCCCAGAACTCAACTTTGATTGATTGATTAAAGTAAAAATAAAGAATGCCTGAGTAGAGTTAATTCTCAAGTTATGGTGGATCTTACATTTTTCTCATGCATTTCAAATCATAATGAATTTAAGCTCTATGTTCTTCTAGTGGTCAGTTAGCTGACAGAAAATAGATCTGTCTAGTTAGAAAAGCTATAAAACATATCAATGCAAACAACAGATCCTACTTCCTCTGTGCTGCTGTTCCAACTATCCTCCATTCCCACAGAGACCATGACAGCAAGCAAGAGATCCTCTGTCACAGAGAGAAGGATATGCTTTGGCTTGGCTGCTGACTGACAGAAACAAATGATTAGACACTTGTCTTTTTACTCTGTGCAGGAAGCATCACACTTGTTATTAATACTTCTAGCAGAATACAGGACAGCATCCAGAAGTGCCAAATACAGTTCCCCAGTGGCACAGACAAATTCTTTACAGTAAAATGAAGATTACAGGATAAAAGCAGAATATTTTTCAGATTTCTGCAGCTACAGAAGTCCTCCACTGGGGTGTCTAGGCAAACACTAGGGAGGGACACATTTTGAATGACCTTTTAAATATAAAAATGCTGTGTTTTCAAAACTAAAAAAGGAATTAATGAGTGGCTATTAAGTCTAGTTTTGACTACAATCCATACAGGAGAAAAATATGGAGGGAAGTCTGGTATTAGGTCAGTTATAGAGTAACTACTAATTCACCTGCAAAGTGGAAAATATTACAAAGTGGAAAACTTTCCACTTTTGCGGAATTAAAATTCCACAAAAGTGGAAAATGTTCTTCTAGGAATTCTTGAATTACCTGTGCTTTCTCTTATACTCCTACCTGTATATTCAGGTGGACAAAGGCAAGTATAGTTATTAATTCCATCCACGCAAGTAGAATTGTTTTCACAGTCATTGTCTTCACAGTCATCAACATTTATTTCACAGTTTTCACCTTCAAATCCATCTGCACAAGTGCACCTGTAATACAGAAAACCAAATAACCACATGGACATTTTATGTGGGGAGTCCAGACAAGGAGGTCTGTAATTAAAAAGTACAATAATTCATAATCACTATTCCTTAACAGCACATGGTTGATATAATGTAAAAAGCTGTTATAATAAACAATCCCAAAGTACTTTAAATTACAGGAAAAAGCTTCTAAAGTCGTACCTTAATCTTTAGTTTAAGTACCCTTTTAATTAAATAATGGAGCATTCTTTTTGAAAAGCATGCTTCCTTTATATTGTGAGATTATATTTCTGTGTTGGTTTTGATTGGACAAGTTTTTGCTAGTGGAGGGGGGGTGGCTCACAAAATGACTTCTGTGTGCAGCTTCTCGAAGCTGTCACCATGTCCAGCAGAGCCAATCCCTGATGGCTCTGGAAATGATGGACATGCTGCGGGCCAAGGCTGGGCCAATTAGAGATGTTGGTTACACCTCTGTGAAAACATATTTAAGAAGAGACCAAGCCGGGGGGGGGCACACACTTCTTTTTGGCCAGAGGAGGAGGAGGTGGTGAAAATATGTGAGGGGAAACAACAACAATGCAGACACCAAGGTCAGTGGAGAAGGTGGGGGAGGGGAAGCTCCNTGGAGAAACAGGCTTTACAGACTGAATTAAGTGCCCCACACTGATGCCTGAGAGAGACTGTGGCTCAGTAAAGAGGAGAAAAGCCTTGCTCCCAAAATGGAACGGCCAACTCGAAGGTCTGTAATCCGTAGACGAGAGACCCCACGCTGCAGCAGTTTTGGGAAAATGTCTGCCCATGGGGGAATCTCACATGGCAGGTTCGGGTGGACTTCTACTTGTGACATTTCGGACCCACGGCTACGCTGAAGAAAAAGACTCCTCTCCCCTGAGCAGTGGAGAAACATTTTGGTGATTATCTGACCTACCCCCTCCCCATGCCTTGTTTCCTTGTGCAGCTGCTGGGAAGGAGGGAGAGGGGTGAGTAGAGAAATGGTATCTTTGAAGGTTTTATTTCATTTCTCATTTACTTCTCTGATTCTGTTAACAAATAAAAGTTTTTAGCCTGTTTCCTGCCCTGAGTGGGTCTTTTTCTCCCAGTTTTCCTTATCTCAACTCATGAGCTTTGGGTGAATTAATTTGTGAGTGTCTGGCATTTGGCCAGAGTCAAACCACCACAATTTCTTATAGAAAGTGACCTTTTTGGTTTTTTAAGGTTAAAGAAACAGAAAATACTGTGGAATCAGCGATTAGTATGTAATAGCAGATTTTCACAATCATTCAGTTAAATGCACCAATATAAAACTCTCTGTAACATACATGCATTCATATAAAAACCCAAAGCCTGTATATTTATTTTTTTCTTTTAATAATTTGTTTATGCAAAACAAATACATCAAAATAGATAGTAAATGTAAAAGTCAAACATGACTATACATACATTTTCATGTAGTTTGCACTGTATGTAATTTCTGAAGCTTTCACTATGAGATTGCTTTGATTTGCAAAATATGTAATGTTCAAACAAATGAATGAAAAAGGCCAAATTCTGAGGCATGACCATGTCAATTTAAATTCTTGAGGCGTAATATTAAGATGTATACACTTAATTTTTAATAGAAGGCTATTTAATCCTTGGTCAGAATTTGGATTAAAAGTAAGAGTAATGTCATAATGAATTGCAGGATAATGAATTATATCTTTCTGAAGTGTCATTTCTAACAAGCTTGAGGTGTAGATTATTAAATGACTAATAATCTCACATAAGAATGCTATAGAACTTTATTTCATAATTCATGAAGTACATCTGGAGTAATTGTACTGTGTGATTAAATAACTCAAGATTAAAAATGCTCACAGCATGTTTATCTGCTGGCATAGTGAGTTTCAAATGAATCATTAATTTTCTGTTTCACTGGGATTTACATTTTATCATTTACATGCTGTCTGTTGAAGTAATACACACAACAACAGATGAATTATGAGATTTTTTTCAGCAGGGATCTAGCGAGCTATTAATTAACATAATGGTGTCAATACTATGCTGTCTTGACCTGATATGCCTCAAATAATCATAATAATTTATTATTGTTTCTAACGGATTCAAAGCTTTAGAAGCTTTCCAAGGATGGCAACGTGTTCTGAAAACATACAAAGCACTAAAAATCTGCCTTTGTGGTGCACTTACCAGCAAAACCAGAGAACCTAAAAATTAACACCAACATTATTTCACCACATAAAATTCAGTAGTTTTCCATTCTGTTATTACAATTTAAAAACCTACCAGAAACCATCTTTTTCTCCTTCTTTCAAGTGACAAGTTCCACCATGGTGACACGGGTTACTAATGCAAGCATGAATGGGAATATCACAGTCTTGACCCTATACAGGGAACAACAATGTAAGAAGAAAATGTAAGAAGAAATGTAAGAAGAAAATACAGACACTAGTGGAAGGAAGACAGAGAATACTTAAAGGTTCTTAAGGATAAGCTTTCATTTCAGTGAGCTTTGTCCTCTTCATGCAGTGCCTACCTTGAAACCATATGGGCATGTACATCTGTAGAAGTCAACTGGATCATTATTGCAGGTTCCATCATTTTTACATGGGTTTGATAAACAGGGGTTACACTTTGCAAGAATATTAACATCCACAGGCCCTTAAAAATACAAATTGGATAGTGAGAAACAAGCAACTATTCATTTATATTGGACAGGATCAATCTGCCATTTTGCTTTAAATTTTAAAATAGACTTTCTATTTTAGACTTTGTGGTTTTTCCTGTATTAATAAAATGCTGAACTGTCCTTAATTCTTTTGATGCCACCAGATAAATTTGGGATTGGATTTTTGGTTTATGTATCACTTTTGGGTTTTGTTAAGAAGCTGACACCAAAGTGATTCCCATATTCCTATTCTCTGAAAGCTGTTCAGTTCTGATCCATGATAACTGCCTTCCCTTTGTATTAACAAAATAAAGAATAGAATTTCAGCCTTTGTTTTGTTAGGACACAGAAATTGCCTGTGAGAAAACAGGCTATCACAGTTTGCAATCCTTCCCATGATGGTGTTACTGAGAACGCTTTTTAAAATATATTTTTTGCTTTAACTTATTTTTTATCTGCAGGATCACATAGATGGCAAAATGAAATGTTAAAATTACCTGTAAACTTCTTGAACACCTGCAAACTGTAATTTAAATTGCATTGTCCAAGCTCTCTCACCATAAATAACTCTATACTATGTCTTTCTTCCTTATGAGTCAGCCACAGTTCTGTACATTACTATGTTAGTTGAGCACACAAGTTATGTAAACTGTACCATGAACCTATGTGCAAATGAAGACTGAAATCCATGCTTGCAGTCTAGCTTCTTCTTTTAATTACTATAATGAAAGAATTCAGAAATGAAAATTGAAAAAACCCTAAGTTTTAGAACCCAGACTTAGAACTTTGATTTACACAAATCTTATCTCTGTTATGTAATTTTTTTTTAGATTTTTTTTTCTGTAGTTTTCCAATTCTACAGCCATTTTATAGTGAATTTTCTAGTTAGGAACCATCTTTTTTTTGTGGTTTTTTTTTTTTGTTTTGTTTGTTTGTTTTTGGTCAAACAACCAAAGAAATCACTGGTTACGTGTTAAAAATTAGAAAATACCTGTGTAGAAATAATGATTAATTTTCATAATTTTTGTGAAGTTTGATTACTGTGAGAGAAAACGGGTGACTTTGACAAATGCTTATTAAGAGAATGAAGATACATTCTTTATCTTCAGCTCTATTGCCTCATGACAATACTGCCTCCAGTTTGATTTCAGCTTTCCCCTATTAAAAAAAAAAAAATCCCTTCAGTTATCCACAGGTGAATTGTACTTTTGAATCATAAACAGTGATTTCTTCTAAATGGAAAAAAAAAATCCCTAAACTCCTGGCACCTACTGGAGCAAATGCCCGATTGCTCTGTAACAGGTTTTACACAAAATGAGCCAAACTGCAGAGTTTTCCAAGCTAAAAGGGCTTTGCTGAGATATGGGGCTTTATTCTATTTTTAAACTTCGATTGCTTAACTATCTTAGTTTTCTTTGCAAGTTAATCTCAGATTAATTGTAAAGGAGGTGGCCTGGAAGGAAGCTATGTAATTGTAAGGATCCAGTAGGGAATGTTAGACAAAGAGTGGGTGACTTTTTAATTATTATTTTTTTTTTTAATCTGCAGTTGCTGGTATCCTTCTGTGTCACAGCTTGCGAGCAGAACACGGTAATATGTGATAAGGCGCTTATTGTCAAAACCATAATCTGTATGGATTTTTTTTTTTTCTCTCTTCATTTCCTTATTTTGAAAGAGAAATCTATACCTGGTTAAAGTATCTGTTAGATCAGCACACAGGGAAGACAGAAAAGTTGAAACAAACATCATAGAATCAACATCTAGAAAGTCCTGGCTGTACTCTAGACTACTGCTGATTGTTGCTAGAGTATATTAAGAAGTTCTGTGAAAAAAATTAAGTGAAAGAAGCATATGCATAAAAATTTGTAACACCGTGCTGTAGCCTGGGAGTCAATCCTTCCTTGTATTTATTCTGAATATTATAGCTTCTTTTCAACTTTTCATATAATAAAATGCTAATTAATTGGCACAAATTAAAAAACATTGAGTAACCGAGGTCTTGTTCCCAAAAGGATTAGCAATCTAAATTTAACTTCCAAAACAGACAGAAAATGGGAACCTAAGTCTCAGTAAGACAGTAAACAACATACTCTGATTTTGTACTTTATTTCAAATTAATATATATGTAGTATCCAATATAAATGAATATTCTGATTTATCATTCTTCAGTTGTAAGATCAAAAAAATGCAAAGACAATTTTGGAACCTATTTTCATTTTCACTATATCGTTCCGTTCCTCTTTCTGCTTGCATGTGTTAAAAGACTTGAATATGGAAAAGAATTTGGTTCATAACCATAGTTTAGTTTTTCAAATTGTAGATATCTATGTTCTTGAATGAGCCCTAACTGAGATAAAAAATCTTTTGTAAACAGAGGAAAAACTAACAGTATTTTACTGACAAACATATAGCTATCTAGGATCTTTTAAGAAAAACCATGACACAAACCCTCTCAAACCAACTTTAGAGAAACCTGTTGCAAGAAAAACTTTGAGGTCTGACATTTTATGACTCCTCTCTTGCATATGTCCTCAAAAGCAGTATCTACACTGCTAATGAAATCACGAATTTTAATACAGTGCAATGGAAGTAATGATTTCAGTTAGATACTTTTCAGATTTTAAACCCAGACTTTCAAAATAACAAAATTGTTCATGCAATATGCTAAATGATATATCATGAATAATCAGCTGCAAATCCATCACAGGGGAGAACGAACAGTAAACATGCGTGTCTTAGGAAAGAAGTCTGCTTGAGGTACACAAAAGGAAGGTCAGAAGGTCTGTTCTTAATCAGATCACCCATTCCAGATCTACTTACAACCTTACCTGGTATCAGAAAACCACAAGGCCCTGGAATCTCTAGAAGCAGGGCATGGATGATAAAGAGGTAAAAGTAAAAGGTTGAGAAGCTGTTAGAGGCCTTATTAAAAAGAAAGAAAGAAAAATCCCACCCACAAATGTAGAAATAATAACTGGAAGGAGAAAATATTAATGGATGATTCCTGCAGTAAAAGAATTAATAAAATTAGAGTAAGGTAAAGCGATTTTGTTGAGCTTTACAACTGAGATGAGACTTTATGGTAAAATGCCGTTTTCACTGAGAACTATTCCTTATGTAGATAAAATTCAAGCACCCGTTTCACTATCAATTGAATCCACAGATAGTGATGAGAGGGAATTACACATTACTCTTTTCCTGTAAATACATATACAGTAGCAGACCATCAACAGATATTCTGAAAACAGCTCTTTTATTCATAGCCAAAAATTTTGGTTCTAATAGGAAAATAGCATCTTCCTAATTCCTATTATTCAGCAATTTCATTTTTAATCAAAAGATAAAATTACTTATCTTTGAGCAACAGACACAAAATGTCTTACAGGGCCATCATGTCACTGAAAAGCTGCTGATTTGCACTCTGTAATTATGAGCATCTTCATAGGAAAGTGGCAGAAAAATTATTTTCTTTCAAAAGTATCCATAATACCAGATCTCCACTCTTGGAAGTGAAACAAATACACAGTTCTTACCCTGCATAATAATATAAAGGATATTTTCTGATGGGCAAGAGGGAGTAAGATATACTTTCTGAATTGTGTGACAGAAACATAATAATGATTGTAGGCAGAAGTGATACAGTTTGTAAATCTGACAAAGCTGGAAAATGACTAAACTGGTTCTTCATGTCCTTGCAAATGTTCGTTCACTTGTATCCCCACAATAGTGTGCAATAAGAGCATATCTGCAATATCGTTCAGTGGATACTTGTAAAGAAAATGATCAGATTGGCCAGCAAATGTCCTATGTAAAATGAGGCTGCGACTGCAACACGAGTGTTATATTCAATGAACCCTAGCATGACTTAGATGTATTGCTGAAAAATTTCAAGAAGGATTCAGAGGGAAAAATATGTCACTGGCATCACAAGTAATAAGATGGCATCCAGTGGTTTTTATATAAAAAAAAAAGGTTTTTTGACAGAAAGTCTAAAGAGAAAAGACTAAATAGATTAAATATGCAGTAAAGAACAACTTTGGATAAGACAAACTCTGACAAAGTACCACTGCTCTTTTAAGAACAAAATGACAAAAGGATAAAGCTCACCTCTGAAGATACATTAAAAGATCAATAAGTCAAAACAGCTTGAAGATTATCTAGACACTGAGAATAAGTTACTGCTACAAGAAAAAAGATTGTATTCATCTGATGCCTCCCAAATCACAGTGAGCTTAGTAATGGTTTACAAATATAAGAACACATAATTTTTCTTTTTTCAATTGGAGTTACAATGTTTCTAAATCAGAACCTTGAAAAATGAAGCTACACTGGAAGGTTTCTGTGTTTTCAAAATATTTAAGAAGGGATAAATGATGGAATAGAGGAAGATTAAATGGTACATCAAGTTCTCACTTGATGTAAGTAAAAAGGATACTTTTCTAAAAAGTAATAATACCATTCAGAAAAAGAACCTAGGATTTAACAGATAATAATATAAGTTGTGATATAAATGCCAGCAACACTGGTACCAACATGGAGTTAAATACCCTGAGAAACCTGCCCATTTAACAACATTTTAGAACGAGACCTCTAGAGCAGTTATCACATTCCTTTATCTACCTTTTTCTTGGTTTTCTCTTTGGTTGGTTTTGTTTTGTTTTGTGCTTTCTTCTGAAATATCAGAGACATATTATGCATTTAATCGCAGACTGCAAGGATTATGGATGTATTTAAAGTTTTTACAGTGAACAGCTTGAAGGAAAAAGGCCAAGGGAAGTGTAGATGTTTAAACTCTATTCATGACTGAAGCAGTAAAAAGTATGCACTACGTACTATGATGTACTATGTACATCAGGAATACTGTACAGCAAAAAAGTCCAAAGACTTTTTTCTTTGTCTATTTTAAAAGAGATAGGAATTCAAATATTTTAAAAAAACCATACATTTCCTGAATGGAACCAAGGGCTATATCCCTAAGTATGACTAATAATAACAAGGCTGAGCGAAGATGCTATAATAAATGCATTTTTAGCGTACAAGACTCTTAATTCACAGCTCAACTCTCTGTAAAAATTTAAAATTGAAACTTCAATGAGAAAAAAAATAACAGTACCTTGGCAAGTAAACTTCTTAGAAGGAGTTGTGAGAAGAAGTTTATCTGCCATTTCTCCAGGACCAGCACAACGTGCAATACCAGGTTCTTTGTATTCTGATTTTACCCAGTCAGATAGCCACTGCATGTTACAATCACAATAAAGAGGATTTGCTCCAATAGCCCTGTGGAAAACAGACAAATAAAAAGGGGAATCAAGTTTTAAATGGCTGCTTTTTAAAAGAAGCTAGAAAAGAGTTTGGCAAAAAACATTTAAAACCCAAACCACCTCTCCCACCACCAAAATGCCTGTTAGAGCAAAAAATGTCTGGATTTGGGTTCCAGAAGTGTCCTAAAACTATCAAGAAGTGATAGTTTTAGTAGAAACATGGTCCAGAAATCTAGATATTCTTAACAGCACTATGTGTGAACTTAAGTGAGCCAATACTGACTCTAGCTCTGTTTCACTGTTGTTTTGTAATGGTAAAGATCAGCTGCATCATCAGAGTTAAACTGATACTGGGAAATTAAGTTAACAAGAATACAGCATTTCTTCTGAAGCAGTCAAGAGAGTTCCACAGAGTTCAGCCCTAATATTTTTCCTTTTCAGTTTATGGCTCCCAGGCTGGTACAAACCATCTGTTTCTAAGCTTCCAAATTCGATTTAATTATTTCCTCTTTGGAGCTCTGTCACTGAACTCACAACTATGTACAGAGTTCTGTAAGGGTTCTCTGCTGCGTAAGTAAATAAAACTACATTATCCAATTACATAAGAATTGCCTCATTATGAAAGCAAATCCACTTCTTTAAATGATAATCCTTCTCATTTTTTTAATTAAAAAATAATTTAGCGAGAGACTTTCAGAATTAATTTCTGTAACAGCTTTTGAAGTGTTTATTTTCTCTGCTGGAAACTATAAATACTCTTAAAACTCTGAAAACAATGATACATTGTGTAGTTAATTTGGAGGATTAAAGCATTGTGCTATTGTAAAGATGTACTCTTGTTTCTTTTAAAAAATACAATAATCATGGAACTTTAAACAGATAATCCCAACACGTGCAAACACTATTAAATGGCGGTACTGGAATGTTCTCCTCCTCCAGATGTTTCAATACTGTTTTTTCAGACTGTTTCACAGCTTTGAGTCAGTGGGTCTTCTAGAGATACAAGAAAGTCTTTGGCAAGCAAAGGCAGTAGAAACTACCGGAGCTGAAATGCTCTTTTTTGCCCCATCAAGCAGAAAGCCCTCTCAATTTTGCTACATTCAAGCTGAACTCAAGAAAATACACATATTTGTTTAGTCAGACTTAAGTCAGAACAGTAAAAAAATAAGACTTAGTGACAAGGGAACTTCCCATGCAAGGAGAAACACCTAGAATTTGTCCATTCCATATTTGCAGGATGTCAGCCTGAACAGAGATAACACAATTGTTCTGCTAAAATGAGAATATTGACAAGGATAACTGGTATCCATTAAGAAAAAAATACCAGTGACAATCAAATCTATGTAAGTTTTACTGATATTTCATGCAGATAAGTTAGTTTAATAGTAGCATTTTAATGAATTATCAATGACTGAGCCTAATCAGTATGAAATTTCTGAGAAATGGCAAGCTAAATGTAAATGTCCAATACTGAATGAGAAAGAGATAATTCAGTTTTTAACAATTGCTGCTGTTCAGAAACTTAAACCCCCAGATATATCTAAAGGTACTAGTCAACTTACTCCTCAAAGTCTTCACTATCCATAAACACCACAATGTTTGCAGAAGGTAGCTTCTTCTAATTTAGGTTCCCAATGAAAATTAAAAACTGGAAAACTATTGCCTCAAATTCTGAAATCAGATGTGATGTGTTTAGTGTCAACTCAACAGACACCGACACAGAATCGTAGAATAATTTACAGAATTCTGGGAGTCAGCTAGTCTCACCTCCTGCACAGGGCAGGGCTACCTTGGCAGTAAGGGTTGCTCAGGGCTATTTACAGCTGAGCTCTGAAAATCTCCGGGGATGGAGATTCTCCCGCTTCTTTGGGCAACCTGGCTGAACCATACAGTGAAGAATTTTTCATTATGTTCAACCAAATTTCCCATATTGCAGGTTTTGACCATTTACTCTGATTCTTCACTGTGCATCTCTGAGTCTCCATCATTGCTCTAATCCTTAGAGGCTTGAAGACCATCAGGTCTCTCCTTGGTATCCCTTTCTTCAGGTTAGATAAGCCAAGTTCCTGTAGCTTCTCCTTACAGCTCATACAATCCAGCCACCTCCCAGCCCGGCTTGCCCCTGTGCTGGATTTGCTGTAGTTCATAAACATCTACTTTGTACTGGAGGAACTGAACACATATTCCAGATGTGGCCCTAGGAGGGCCAAGCAGAAAGGAGTGATCAGTATCCTCAATCGCCTGGCTGCTCATTTCAAATTTAGCCCAGAGTGTCTTTAACCTTCATTGTCATAAGGACATAGGGGGGGAAAAAAAAAAAAAAACAAGCATACCAGCTGAATACTCACAGGTGTGATAATGCTGAAAGATCATTAAAGGCTCCTTCAGGAACAACTGAAATATCATTGCCATGTAAAGATCTTAAAGAGAAAATAAACACCATAGTATCAATGCATAACAATCATCAGGTTGATTTGGCAAATTGCATCTTCTTTCAACAGTTTTCAGCTTTTCACATTTTTTTTCTTCCAGCTCCTCAGTATTTCCAAATGTTTGTGGTTTCATTTTTTTTTTGGGCAAACTCTAACTGGCAGCCTTCATGTCATTTGATTTTTTGTATCCTGGATTTTCATAAGAAATAGTGATATTTCTTTAGTAGCAAATCTGCTGGTTTCACCAACTATATGCTGTTTAACAAGGGAAACTGCCAGATTCTGCACCTGGGATGGGGCAATCCTGCTCGTGTTACAGACTGGGGAACAAGAGGCTGGAGAGCAGCACTGTGGAAAGGGAACTGGGGTCCTGGTCAATGGAAAGTTGAGTATGAGCCAGCAGTGCCCTGGCAGCCAGGAGGGCCAACCCTCTCCTGGGGGCAACAGGCACAGCATCACCAGGCAGGCAAGAGAGGGGATTGTCCTGCTCTGCTCTGTGATGGGGTGGCCTTACCTCATTTGCTGGGGACAGTTTTGGGTGTCACAATATAAGAAAGATATGAAGCCATTAAAAAGTGTTCAAAGGCAACATATGATGGTGGTGATGGGTTTGGAAGGGAAGCTGTGTGAGCAGTGTCTGAGGTCACTTGGTCTGTTCAGCCTGGAGGAGACTGAGGGGAGACCTCAGTGCAGTTACAACTTCCTCGTGAGGGGAAGAGGAGGGGCAGGCACTGATCTCTTCTCTACGATGACCAGTGACAGGATCTGAGGGAATGGCCTGATGTTGTGTCAGGGGAGGTTTAGGCTGGATATTGGTGAAAGGTTCTCCACCCAGAGGGTGGTTGGGAACTGGAACAGCTCCCCAGGGAAGTGGTCACAGCACCAAACCTGACAGAGTTCAAGAAGCATTTGGACAATGTTCTCAGGCACATGGTGTGACTTTGGGATGGTGCTGTGCAGGGCCTGGAGTTGGACCCAATGATCCTTGTGGGTCCCTTCCAACTCAGTTTATTCTGTGATTCTGTGAAAAAATATCTTTCCTTTTCTATAAACTCATTCAGTTACATGAATATCTAACACATATAGAATTATGGTTTTTGAAATTATTCATATTTACATTGAAGTTATGAAAGCATACTTAAATAATGCCATGCTTGAGGTATTTATTCCAACCAAGTATTTAAATGGTTATAAATGACCCAAATGGAGGTGAAAATTACATGTTCTGCTGTGGGCATTTGAAAAGGAATTTCTGCAGGCTTTTTGCTTAATGACAAACTGAAGCTGTAAATGAGACGGACTGTTCTTTATTTTCCTTTGTCCATTTTTGTGCCGTGCCAACCATGTTTCTCCTGGTGGTAAAATGGAAAGTTTTCTTTCAACCAAAAAGTAAAGTTATTGATTTTCAATACTTAACCATGATGTCATGGTTTTGGAAATACTCCCACATTAAATGAAACAAGACAGAAAGAAACTTTGTTAGAATAAAAATATTAAAAATTCAACTGCAAATCCCCCTCATATACACTGAAGAAATTTATGCATATGGCATTTTTGCTAGACTGTAATGCCTATAGCAATGAATAACATAGCACAAAAAAAAGGAAGAAGGAAAAAAGCAGAAAACTAAAAGTGTATGGCTGTATAAAAAATGTTCACCAGGATCAGGTAGCTTCTTGTGCAGCATTTTGAGATTGTGCTTTCCCAGAATGAAGCCTCTTAGATTTTTAAGACTACGTAATTATCACTTCTCAAATATTTGATAGGTTTTAAAATCTGCTAACGTTTTACAATTCAGCTATCTTCTGAACAGAAATAAAAATTATGGAAAGTAGCAATGATTAAAAAATAATACTTACAACAACCTAAGTGATTTCAACCCATCAAATGTCCGTGCAGGAATACATCTTAGGCGGTTGTAACTAAGAATTCTGAAAATATATAAAATACTGTCAGCAGGTGTATCAGTCGTTCAATAAACAATGTAGAGCATGACCAAAATCAGGTTTGCACACATAGCTAGTTAGGAAATAAGTTATTTTACAGCCTCCAAACCAAGCAAGTTTTAATACCAACTAAATGCCCTTTCTTTCCAAGACAAAAATCCCCACTGCAAAGCTTCCAAAGAGTCACTGTTACATGTTTAAACTTACAAGGTGAGCAGCTGAGTCATGTTGCTGAAGCTCTGATTAGAAAGAGTGCTGATTCTGTTGTTACTTAAATCTCTAAAAAATAAATTCAGAAATTCAGACCTTAAAATGACTGCCCCAGTCCCGAAACACTGTAAGTTAAACTGACAGACACATTTTCATTAGTAGAAGTAGTATCATCATTGATGAAACTATTTAAAGCAGCACCTGTTTTTATTTTCACATGCCATATAAAAGCCCAGCAAGTGTTTAGCTTGATCAATAAAAAGCATTCCCATTTCAACACAGATGAAAAAGCAGTGCAATGCATTCTAATACAATAGCAACGTTCATCATGCTACCAAGTTAATAATGCAATCCTTCATGAACTCAAGTACAAAAATGAAAGTGATGTTTTAAAGTGGAAGTCATTCTAGTCATGTCCCTAATGAGACCTAAGTAAACATAATTTAATACTCTACTTAACAGTTATATGCTGAAGACATCAATGTCCAGAGCTATTATTATAATCTAAATAGGATTTACAGAAAAAGCTTTAACATCTTTTTTTGTTCAATATTCTAATAAATAAAATTTAAACATAAGTATGATGCAAGCTGGAGTGGTATGCTGGTAGTTTCAAAGATGCTGGATTAAATGTGAATACTGTCTGTTCTTTATTCTCATATCATGCTTTACTTCTCATTTTGTGTTGACTATTTCACTGTTGTTTAGTGTATTTTGTGGTGAAATACTTCCTTTGCTTCTGAGGGGACCTTCATATGTTAACTTAAGTGTACTGTTGAATAGATATGCAATAAATATATTTCCCCACTTGAACTTTTCATGAAAGTATATAAGATGACTGACTAATAATAAACATGTTAGGCAGGTATAACAGAGCAATATATTCAGAAGAGAAAGAAAATGATAAACAAATTTCCTTCTTAGACTGAAACTCAGGAGACTTGTATGTAATTCTTGGTTTGGCCACAGGACTATGCATGGTGGTTTCATTTTCCAGACACAGTCTGAACTACGTGACAGCAGTATGTGTAAACATACAGAAGAGTTTAAAATAATGTGCCCTGCAGGTCTGATAAACGGAGACTGTTAAAACTGATTTGCATTCTATTTACCCTTCGTCTCTTCATAACTTCCCTAAACCATTCACAAAGACTTCCTACAAGTTCTACACTGGATAGACTTGAAAATACTGCAAGGTTCTTTTTCCTGATGTTATCTGAAAAATACAGAAAGTTTTGAAAGTATGTTTTTTTTTAAATTTGTGACTGTGACTTCTTTTGTCTAATGTGAGGTAAATAAAGGAAATCAAGCTCTTGTTTTTGAATTGCTCTAAACCCAGTGAAAAATGAAATTTAAGGGATTCTGTTACTCCCCTCTACTTTTCATTCTGATTATAATGAAACCACAAACTGCTTTCAGTATGTAACACAGTTCAGCCTCAGCTGGTATAAATTTTTATAGTCCTAACAAAGACCATGGAATTACAGTCATTTACATCTACAGTCTTCCTGTAGTTTTTCTGACTGTACACTTGAAAGGTACAGAAATCATATTCAAACCGTTCATGAGGTAGAGGTAATAAATTTTAGAGCAACTAGTGTTTTGCCTGAAATCACATAGCGAGTCAGCAATAGAGTTGGCAGTAAGGCATTTTAGACAGGCTCTCTCCTTGGGTCATGAAAACCATATATTGTCAGAGAAACAGTTACCCTGACTTTATAAGATCTTACATTTCTTTTGAGGTCAACTCTAATTTTTGCTTATTTATTTTGTGATGTAATCACTGGAATAAAACACCCATGTTCATAAAATATGACAGCATATTATATGTAGATGTGATAGAATAAAATATTCTCAGTAATAAAATATGGTTGGGTATTATATTTACTGAATGGTATGATAAATTTTACAAGCTTTTTCTTATAGATAAATTCAGGTATAATTGAGTATTTTGGGTTTTTTTTAAATTCCAGTAGAGAATGTTACTTTAAAACTACTTACATGAGTGTTAAATGCTTGTAGTTGGATAGCTCCTTTGGAACCAGGGTAAACTGATTTCCATCCAAATAACTAAACCAGAAAAATAAAACAAAACACGTTATATATTTCACTAAAAGAGTGGCATCTTCCCCCACTAATCTCAGCATCCAACAACAAAGTTAATAGCAAATTAACGCACACTATTTCCATTTTATTAGAATACTTGCTTACAAATTTTGGTTTTTAGAGACACAACTGAGGATTTGTAGCCTATGATCCAAATGCTACTGTATCATATTTAATGCATATTATGAACTAATATAATAAAAAACAACTCTTGCACGATAGTTTCTATTATTTCATAACGACCCTGCGAAATGAGGTCTTTATCATCTCCATTTCCTACACACCTACAGGAGAAAGGTAAATCTGACTTCTGAAAATCACATTAAGTGTGGATTTTTAGCTATCAGAAATAAAACCAGACTGACATTGCAGAGGTAGCCCTTTACAGTACAAACAGCAAGGTCTGGTTTTGGCTCTAACAGCAAATTAATTTGTCATGCCTGTGGTTCAGGTCACCTTCCTTAATATATCCCTGTATATTTCATGATACATCAGTATAACATGCTACAATGCTATTCCTATGAAGTATGTTAGGGATTGAAGACAGTAATCAATTACCCTTCACTAGAAAAGTTAGATTTTTTTCCCTTCTCTATAGGTTCACAGCTCCTGTATTATATTGCTCACTTTTCTTCCATGCTCATAATTCTCAATAAAAGACCTTCTCATCCTTAGAGTTAATGGGTACAGAGCGATGAAACTGTGCCGGCGCCTGCGTTAGAGGCGAAGAAAGGTAACAAGCCTTGCCTAAAAAGCTTCCAGTGTGCAGCCAGACATAACAAAGTACAAGTGGAGGTGTTCTTCGTGTAACCAGGGCAAGTAGTTTAGACATGATGAGAAGTGCTGAATTTACCTGATGGTTTGAAATGAAACAGATAGTGGCAAGAAGATTAAAGGTCTTTAGTTTCTTAGCTGGGGAAAATGACTTTGCTGATGGTGGTATTACTTATGTTTCCTGGAACCCAAGTGGAAACTATACCCTCGTCATCCCTTTACAAGGAAGATATTTTTGCCATCCAAATACTTGCAACATACTTGAGCTAAGAGCAATCTTTGATAGAGACATTTTTAGTTTTATTCTGAGCTTAATGTCTTTACGTATGCTGTAGCATCTTTGGAAACTTTCGTCTTGATTAAATGGACAAGTTGGAACACCGTTAGACTTCATGAAATAACTATCTACAGCTAATCAAAGGCTGTCTTTCTTTCTTTCTTTTTTTTTTTTTCTCCTTGGACCATGCCTTTCTAGGGCTGCTTGCCAAATCCAAAATGTTTCTCAACAAATTTCATACTTACATTACATTAATGGTTGTGAATAGAGCATGGGCTCATATAATTAATTATTAAAAAACCCCAACAAACTTTTAACATTTTTGAAGAAGTAAGTATTCTGAGGAAATTCTTTTATCAACAGATAAATTGGGTTGTATTAAGCTTCATTAGAACTGAAGTACTACAAGTATCCACTTGCCTGATAAAAATTCCTCCTTGTTCAAATGAAGCAACTATTAAGATATTTTATAAAACACAGGAAAAGTACATCTTAGAAGAGCCATGCATGCTAATAAGCAAGGAAAATCAATCAGTATGCAACTGTTAACAGGAACCACCTCCATTATCCTTTTGAAAAATATGCTAAATTACATGCTTAGATACTAATTAAAGCATAGAAAATTGTACACAAATGAATTTTCAGTCACAGGGTTCCACTTGTAATTCCAAAAGTATCTCTCTTTAGCTGCTTTGTTTTAGATTGTTTTGATGGTCTTATATTGCCAAACTATATTTATACCAGACTATATTCAAGAACGTCATCTTCTCTTTGAGAAAAAAAAAAAACAAAATACCAAACCCAAAACCTAATTAAGTTATAGGTTTATATACCTGTGTGCTAATTAGAGTTCTTATTAATTTCAATTTATTAATGGCTGAAAACTTTCAGATGCTATTAAGCACCAGACTAATGGTGGCTATCTTAGAATCTTCTATGTAATACCAAACTGTAAAACAGTAAAATTTTTTCGTGGCTTATGACACACGGTTGTGATGTTTTCTGGAAAAGCATTACATTAACTAGGCATTATGAAACAGTATCTAATACTTGCCATATGTAACACAAACCAACATTTTTTTCTTGTAAATAATTTCTATTTCTTTCACTATTGTGACCTATCTGATCAAGATTCAAAAAATTAATATCTCAATTTTTAGGGTAATATTTTCCCTTTCATAATGCAGAAAAATTTACTCATATAGTCTTATAAGTAGCTTATTCAGTTAATATCTTCAAACAATACATGAGGTAGTAAGCTATTTTTTATATCTATGTTACTGTCCACCTGCATATTCAAATAGTATCTTTTATAAGATGCAATCTTAACAACTTTTCTCATTGAAAAAATGTATCAATAGAGTAATAAAATATCCCAGATTTTATAAAACTGCCTATGTGAAAAGAAAGACATTCTGTTAAAACCAGTATTTTTGAAATATCACAAAATTATCATAATCACTGCATCATAGAATATCCTGAGTTGGAAGGGTCGCAGAATCACATAATGATTAGGACTGGAACGGACTTCTGGAGATTGTCCCATCCAACCCCCCATACCAAGGCAGGGTCGCCTAGAGCAGGTCACATAGGGACACATCCAGGTGGGTTTTGAATGTCTCCGGAGAAGGAGACTCCACGACCTCCCTGGGCAGCCTTTCCAGTGCTCTGACACCTCCAGTGTAAAGAAGTTCTTCCTCATGTTGAGGTGCAGCTTCTTGTGGCTTAGTTTATGGCCAATACTCCTTGTCCTGCTGCTGGGAACCACAGAAAAGAGTCTGGCAACATCCTCTTGGCACCCACCTTGGAGATGTTTGTATCTATTGATGAGATCCCTTCTGAGTCTTCTCCAGACTAATCAGGCTTAGCTCCCACAGTCCCTCCTCATACAAGATTCTCAGCCCCTAATAATTTTTTGGCCTCCACTGGACCCTCTCCAGTAACTCCCTGTCTTTCTTGAATCGTGGAAACCAGAACTGAACATAATACTCCGGAAGTGACCTCACGAGGGAAAGAGGATCACCTCTTTTGACCTGCTGGCTACACTTTTCTCAATGCACCCCATGACTGAGTTCAACTCCTGGCCCTGCACAGGATAGCCCCTCGAGTAACACCATGTACCTGAGAGCATTGTCCAAACACTTCTTGGACTCAGGTAGGCTTGGTGCTGTGACCACTTCCCTGGGAAGCCTGTTCCAGCGTCTGACCACTCTCTGAAAAAAACCTTTTCTTTGCCATAATTTTACTTCACACTGAAGTGAAACTGACTGGTTTCAACTTACCAGGGTCAACCCTCTTGCCCTTCATGAAAATTAGGACAATATTTGCCTGCTTCCAGTTGCCTGGGATCTCTCCAGATTACCAAGAACATTCAGAAATCATTGAGAGAGGCCTTGCAATGCCATCTCTTTTCATACTTTTGGATGAATTTCATCAAACCCCATAGACTTAGAGAAAGCCATCAGGAGCAGAAAATCCTGTGCAAGTTTGGGGTTGAATGGGAGTTAATAATTCTCACAGTCATAGTCCTCTACCTCAGGGCATTGGGACCCTCCGAGCCGATCATTAATACTGAAGACAGAAGTGAAGAAAGCATTAAACATCTCTGCTTTTTCTATGTCCCTGTTTGTGAGGTGACCATATTCATCTAAAAAGGGACCAGTGTTATTTCTGGACTGCCTTTTGCTATTAAGGATTTTTAAAAAGCTCTTTCTATTGTCCCCAGCAACAGAAAGACCAGCTGCAACTCTAATTAGACCAATTTTCTTCCTACAGTGACAGGCAGCACCTCTGTATTCCACCCATGTCATCCCACCTTGTTTCCACTGGATGTACACTTTCTTTTTTGCCTCAGCTTCAGAACATCCCTGCTTAGCCGAGCTGGCCTTCTGCCTCACCTGCTTGATTTCTGACATTTTTGAATTGCTTGCTCTTTAGCTCTTAACAGGTGGTATTTAGAAAGTGACCGGCACTGATGCACCTCAGTACTTTCCAAAGCATTTCCCATGAAGATCTTACTACTTCCCTGAGCAGCCTGAAGTCTGTACCCCTCATATCCAGAGTTGAAGTATTGCTGGCACTTTTTTTCCTGCCAACAGAGATTTTAAACTCGACTGCTTTATGACCACTGTGGCCAAGACAGACACCAGATGCCACTTTACTCACAAGACCCCTTACTAACATGCAACAAATCCAGGAGAGCACCTTTCCTAATCCACTCCCTTAGTACCATAAAGCTATTGTCTTGGTGTTTTTAACTCCCTGGCAGAGATGAAGACCATTGATTTAGAGGATTAAGGTGCTTGATTTAGAGGTAAAAAGTATTGACTTAGAGGCATAAAACCCATGTTCATTATCAAAACATGTTAATATTATTGTTTTCTTTTTGCTTTTTCATGTAATAGAACTTCATTCCATCCTAACTAGTGACCAGAGATTAATCAGTTTCACTGTTGCCCCTAATTTAACCCATTGTGTCCACACACAGTTATACAATGGTTCAGTGCTGGGGATATAAATTCTGAGAGCGATTACAATTTTATATACATGTATTTTTAAAGCTTTTCACTAACAGATAGTTATTAAGAGCGGTTTGGGACTTACAAAGCATTGTTAATTCAAACTTAACCTCAAGTTTCTCAAGATAATGTGAAAGTGTTTATATCTGTAAAGCAGTAGATTGAAAAATTTCTGCTCATCTACTAAATTCAATTTTTCATTTTCTTTTCCCCTCATTCTTAACTCTGACAATAAAAATCTGACATTAATTTTCATAAAAGGGAAAAAAGTGTGCCACTTACAGTTCAGTTACATCTTTTGGGATGCCTTTAGGCAAAGCTTTTAGACCTTTGTTGCTGCAGCGAACTACTGTGTCCAGACAAGTACATTCCGCAGGACAGCGGGCCAGGGGAGAGCAGCTATTGTCATCATTTCCTGGTTAATAAAAACAAACAGACGCTAAGATTGCTAATAAATGTCAGATTAGCAGTAATAGCCCACCTGAATTTTCTTTAAGCCTACATGATATTTCTGCATTATAATATCTCAAGGTAGGGGGAAAAATTACATCATCGTGGAAATCATCACTCCAAGAATTTACATTTCAAGTGATGCTTTACTTAGTATAATGCTGTTTTACTAGATAAGAATGTTATTATATGGAAAAAAAATCATTAAAGAAAGAATAAATCCTGAAATAAAAGACAATAAAATTAACAAAGTATTAAAAACAGTGTCTTTAAAAAAATATACAGACTTGAAAATTGACAAACCAGTAATGAAGTAAATGGAAGTATGTGTGAGAGACGCAGGATAGCAGCATTTCTTTTAAATTAAGAGTTAATGAAGCCACAAGCTATATCATGTCATGTTATTTGACCAAGTAACCTGAAAGTGTGCTTGATTCAAGCATTGGTGTTTGAAAATATTCTCATCTGTACTATAACATTTGATCATTTTTAAATATTATTTCTAAATTACTAACCACAGTACTGAACACTGGCAAGAAAAACTTTTGAAGGCATATATACAACAGCGTGTGCTTGCTGATCATTCAAAAATGGGTGGAAAATTTTTAAACCAACATAGAAACTGAGCATGAAGGCCTTAAAAGTGCAATACTTTGGGATATATGGGAGTCATGCAGCTATCCATATGAAAGCTGAAATTATAAAAGGTTTGAATATTGATTTCCTTACCATCATCACATGTAAAATCCTGAATTGCCACATCCTGGATAGGAATCTCTTTCAGGAAGTAGGGTTTTTGGCAGCGAGGATTCCCTGTCACAATGCGTTTCTTCCTTAGCCAGTCTCCAAGCCATGCGAGATGGCAGTTGCAGTTGAAGGGATTGGCCAACAGGTTTCTGAGAACCACAGGAAAGTTTATCTCAGATGACACCATCCTTTCATCCTAAGGATTCGATTTCTATTTTCAAAAAAGCGTACCTTAAACACTGTTCTTCAAACAATACTGTGTGTAAACCATAGGTGAAAGGTGTAATTTAGGCTCTGTGTGGTGAATCTTGATACAACTTGTTTAGAAATAAATTAAAACTGTCAAAAATCTGACTTCATGTCAAGCCACTCTGTACCTATAATGCAGTAATTTCATATAGAGATGGAGGCTGATTACTTTACATTATTAGCTGTAACCTGACAACAGCTATTCCATTAATTTATCATCTCAAGATTTCCATCTTTTATTTGCTCCAGAGAATAAATTTCCTATCTGAAGTGACAGCTAAGTTGATTACATGCCAGTTACAAAAATGAATTTACTTCTAAAAGCCTCAGCACTTTTGGCGTTTCCTTATTTCAGCACGAACCTATTGACAATTCCATTATTTATAAACATGTCATCTTTAATATGCAAAATTTGTAACAGGGTGCAAAGTGTCACTTTTCATGTAAAAAGGGTATTAAGTACTTTCCTGAATGATGCTACCTACAACCAGCACTTCTTCATGAAACTGAGTGGCAGCTTTGCTTACATTTCACTTCCCTTAAATTACATCACATTCAAATGAAAATAAAAAGAATGTTTCTTTTTATAGACAATGAGACTGAAGCTTCATTTTAAAACACATATGAATTAAGATTCTGAGCAGGCCAAGGAAATCTAAGCTAGTAGTAGGGTGGCACAGGGCAGAAGCACAGACAACATGATGATCCAACCAGCTGTGATTGTGTACTGCCTACCCAAAATGTGGGTTTCTACCCTGGTTTGGATCAGTGGGCTTCCACAACGGGAGTGACAAGGATGTTTTTCCTGCCTTCTTAGACACTTCTGAAAACCAGTCTAACACTGTATCAAAGGGCACCATGAAAAAAAACATACTCTTTATGTGCCCAAGATGGTCAAGAAAATAAAATTTCTCGATATTGCCACTACGAAATCTTTTGATCCCTGAATTTTACCCTGCGCTGTGAAATTACACATCAAATTATTAAGGGAAATGCCCCCAAAAGGTCAGAGATTAAAATATGGGTACAGTAAAAGATGAACGTGACTTACAGCGTAGAGAGCGAATGCAGCGTATCGAAGGAGCCGGGTGCCACAGTGGTGATCTGGTTGTCATACAGCGAGAGCAGGCGGACAGAGCTCAGCCCTGTGAAGCTGTCGTTGCCCACACAGCTCACCCTGTTGCTCCTCA
This sequence comes from Dasyornis broadbenti, assembly GCA_013397935.1. Lineage (NCBI taxonomy): Eukaryota > Metazoa > Chordata > Aves > Passeriformes > Dasyornithidae > Dasyornis > Dasyornis broadbenti. The sequence continues at coordinate 2,293,472 of VZRN01000467.1, forward strand.
GCATTCTGAGAAAGAAGGATCAGCATTTTCAGCTTGGCCTGAGCAGGGACCGGGGCTGAAGTGGCTGTTGGAGGGAGGGCCATGAAGTATGACTCCAAAGGGGCTGCTGCCAGTGAAGGGACACTGCAGTGACCCCTGTGCTGCCAGTGAAGGAGGCAGTGCAGTGCCCCCTGTGCTGCCTGTCACCTCACTGAAGAGACTGAGTGCAGTGTGTGTGGAGCAGGCTGGAAGACAGAAAGGTGAGTGGGTGGGTAGGTTTCACAGAGGCGGGGGGTGTTTTACAGAATCTAGAATGGGTAAGGATGGAAAGGACCACTGGGGGTCATCTGGTCCAACCTCCCTGCTCAAGCAGGGTTCCCTAGAGCATATTACTCAGGATTGTGTCCAAGTGGCTTCTGAGTGTCTCCAGACAAGACCCCACAACCTCTTTGGCCAACCCACTCCAGTTTTCCCTAAGCGTTTATGTTTTTTCTTTTTCTTTCAATACCAGAAGCAGTAATTATGAATTTTTAATTGATGAGAAATGAAACGGACTGAAATTCCCAAAATCAGAGAAACACAGCAACTCTTTCTTCATGTTTCCAAGGCTGATGACTCCAGACCTGCTATTTATATAAACCAGAGGCTTGTACCAGCTGATCTCCTTTTGAGGCCCCTTTCACTTCATTTTTCTTAGGACAAATTCTAGAAACCATTTCTACTGCATTCAGAAACATTTCATTCAAATGAAATCAGGCTACCTTGACTCCTCCTCAGCATGACTCTGAGACAGTACAAATTTCAGAATCCTAAGGTATTCTGAAATCTTTCAAATTTCTGTAAAACTTAGGAGCTTTGAAGTCTGTTGTTCTCCTCTCTGTCCACAACATGATGATAATTTTTCCCTATGCTCTTGTCTAAGACTAGCTGCTTTAAATGATTTTAGCAACTCTAACTGCAAGGTTAGAAATTGTAGATGTTACTTTTTTTTAATACCTAATATCTATGGACAGCAGAAACCCCAAAGACCATTTAATCATGGCTCTGGTCTGCAGATCAGAAGGACAGGCTCTCTGAAGAAGGCCAAGATGCTGTAGATTGTATAAATATATTTTTTGAGTGGAAAGAACTCAACTCCTTCATGGAAAGAATGAAATGAGTTCAAGTTATAGTGCTTTAATCTTGCCTTCACTGTTGAAATGACAAAAAAAAAAAAAAAAAAAAAAAAAAAAAAAAAAAATACTTAGGAGAGAATAATTTCACACATTTCAATACACACCAGAACAATTTCTTCCTCCAGCATAATTCCCAGTAATTGTTGGGCTGAAATGAATCAGACTCCATTATGTAAAATGTGTAATTCCCATGCAAAATTCTGTTACTTTGATGATTGTTCCCATTTCCATTTCTGAAGTTGGATGTTTACCCATTATCAATTGCTTCATTGATTTAGAGGAGTCATCATACCCATAATTAATAATTAAAAAAATAATATAATGTATATCTTCTTGTAAAATAGGAACAAAAACTAAAATATGCTTGAATAATCCATAGGTAATTCTCCAAAATATTTTTTCTTAGGACAGAGATAATATTATTCTCAAAAATACCTGTGAGAAAAGAAGAATAAAACCACCCAAATAAAAATACTTACAGTGTTTTGAGACTTTCTAGTCCTTTGAACATTTTGTGTTGAACACTTTCCAAGCGGTTGCTTGTGAGCAATAGTTCATTCACACCAGAGGCTCCATCAAATGCTCCTTCTTCTATATCTGTAATCTTGTTATTGCTCAGGTTTCTATTACACATTAACAGAAACAGAGAATAACTGAGGGGATTTTCTTTTACAAATATCCTAAATTAACTGTTAAATCCTGCAGACTGCATAAATTTCAAGACAGAATCTTAGTTTTCCACTAAGGTTGGAAAAGATCTCCAAGATCATCAAATGCAATCTTGATGCAATAGCCAATTTATTGTGTAAAAGCACAAAATATAAATATATCATTCAACTTCAAACCAGTTAAAAAAAAAAAAAAAATCAATGCACTTCTAATTAAAGAAGAAAATATTTTTACAATAATCTTTGGAAGATGTTTTTAAATAATGGCAATTACCCAATACATGCTGCTGTCACACAAGAACATATTTTCCTAATTTTGAATCTTATCAGGAACTATATTTCTTGGGTCTCCGGCCTTTGCAGCATTTTTAGACAAATTAATAACAAAATTGTACTGTATGAATGCAGCACAACTAATCTCATTTCTTTATTTTACCTCAATAGACAAATATAAGAAAACAGTATAAACAGCAACATATGTAAAGGAAATGTGTGAATGTAAACAGTACATGAAATGATAATAATTTATGACATTAGTTAGAAAGCAGGGTTTATAAGCAAAATAGTTTGTTTATCTGCAATTTGCATGCAAAGTGAACCAAAATGTGGGAAAAATGTCCTAAAATACTGCCAAAATATTGATTTTTATGTTTTTACGTGTTTACAATTTTAGTTGAAATATGGACATTACATCCCAAATGGATAGTGTCTGTACTGTATATACACAAAAGCATACATACACAACAGCACACATTTTCTTAAATATTTTTCATGTTACTCTGTTTTGGTTGTTTCATATCATTATTGACACATATTACAGAAGTACATAGCTACACATTAAACAGTGTTATAATACTCCAGTGATTTTTAAAATGCTCTTGAAAGCTTTCTGAGACAAAGTAAAAGAAGTAAAGCTAAAGACTTTGATGGAATTCATGGTGTTGGGACAAAAATCAAATATTATCTGATGCAATTTCTAGAGCAGTGTTTAAATCATTCAAAACAAGAAAGATACTATTTGTTAGAATGAAAAACAAGAAGTTAAATCCTTAGTGGCTAAATCCTTAGTGCTAACTGCTCTCTCTAGACTAGCTGAAATTTAACATACACCTTGCCTGTGATGAAGGATACAATCATGGAATCAGTTAGGTTGGATAGGATTTTTAATATCAAGTCCAAGCATTTAATCCAGCACTGTCAAATCCATTACAAAAACATATTCCTAAGTCTTAAATTCCTCCAGGGATGGCAACTCCACCACTTCCCTGGGAGGCCTGTTCCACTGCTTGACAGCCCTTTCCATGGAGAAACCAAACTAAACCTCCTCTGTTGCAATTTGACATCATTTCCTCTCATCTTGTCACTTGCCATCTGGGAGAACAGTCCAACTCACATTTTTACAAGCTCTTTTCAGATGGTTGTAAAGAGTGATAACCTCCCCACTGAGCTTCCATTTCTCCAGGTTAAAGAACCCGTTTCCTAAGCTTCTCTTCATCAGACTTGGGCTCCATACCCTCCAGAAGCTTTATTACCCTTCTCTGGGCTCTTTCCAGCACCTTAATGCCGTTTTTGTAGAGAAGGATCCAAAACTGAACAAAGCACTCAAGATGTGGCCTCGCCAGTGCCAAGCACTGAGGGACAATCACTGCTCTGGTCCTGCTGGCCAGTCTATTGCTGATACAGGCCAGGTGCCATTTGCCTACTTGGCCACCTGGGCACAAACTGGTTCATGTCCACCTGGCTGTTGACCAGCATCCCCAGGTCCTTTTCTGCTGGGCAGGTTTCCAGCTACTCATGCTCAAGTCTGCAGTGCGGCATGGGGATATCGTGACCATAGTGCAGGACCTGGCACTTGGACTTGCTGCATATCATACCATTGGCCTTGGCCCATCTATCCAGCCAGTCCAGATCCCTCTGCAGACCCTTCCTGCCCACCAGCAGATCAACACTCCCATCCAATATGGTGTGATCTGCAAACTTTGGAGAGTGAATTTAATCCTCTCATCCAGATCCTCAATAAAGATATTAAATACAACTGAGCTCTAGGGAACACCACTTGTGACTGCCAACTGGATTTAACTTCATTCACCACCCTCTGGGCCCAACCACCCAGCTATTATTTTACCCAGTGAAGTATATGTCCGTCCATGCCATGGACAGCCAGTTTATTCAAGAGAATGCTGTGGGAAATGGTGTCAAAGGCTTAACTAAAGTCTAAGCAGACAATGTCCACAATCCCCTCTTCATTTAGTTTCACAGTAGAGCTGTTCAGGCTGCAAGGTGCTGTGGAAGACTGGCAGCAAGAAACTCATTATTTCTAATCTCAGGTGGCGTATCCATGTCAAGCCCTTAGTTTCCTAAAATCATTTTGTTCTTGCTGTAACATGGATACTACTTCATCCACTTCACATAGATATTTTAAAGATTAATGTTGCATAGCTAATCAATGTTGCAGTGCATACACATGCTTTATTACTGATGAAGCATCAAATCAATGAAATATTTAGGCCTCAATTTTTCAATGTCATCTGTGCAGAAAGATCTTTGCATCTATTTTGAACTTCCTGAAGAAATATGAGCTTCACAAAAATATAGAATTCACTCGTATTGGTGTCTCTGTAACATCAGTATTCACTGCTTTCCAGTGAGGCTTAAGCAGTCACTGTACTATTCTCTCAATGAAAGAATGTTGTAACAACTGATAACTATATTAGGAAGTTATGGAGCAGTATTATTAAAATAGTTAACTTTTCATTATCTTTTTTCACTTTTTTCCTCTTTTCAATTAACCAGATTCCAAAGCCCTTGGGAGTTCCAACAGACAGCTACACTGAGACTGATTAATAATCTTCCTTTTTTTTCTTTTGTCTTGAACACCTCCTCAACTTAAAAGAAATATTGTTAAATATGAAGATCTGATATACATATAAATGTATGTGTATGCATGTGCATGTATGACACACCAAACATTTTATTTATTTCCTAGAATCCTGCAATCAGAGAATATCTTGGGTTGAATAAGACCTTAAGTATTATCTAGTTTCAATCCCTCAGCTGTAGGCAGGGACAACTTCCACTAGCCCAGGTTGCTCAGAGACCCATCCAACCTGGTCCTGAACAATTCCAGGGATGGAGCATCCACAACTTCTCCGGGCAACTTTTTCCAGTCTCTCATGACCCTCAGAGTAAAGAATTTCTTTCTGATATGTAATCTAAACCTACTCTCTTTCAGTTTAAACCCATTCCTCCTTGTCCTGACACTACATGCCCTTGCAGAAAGTCTCTCTCTATCTTTCTTATAGGCTCTCTTCAGGTACTGGAAGGCCACAATTAAGTCACTCTCAAGCCCTCTCTTTTCCAGGCTGACCAGTCCCAATTCTCTCAGCCTTTCCTTGTAGGAGATATGCTCCATTCCTCTAATCATTTTGGTTGCCTTCTCAGGACTTGCTCCAAAAGGTCCATGTCATTCCCATGCTGGGGACCCCAGAGCTGGATGCAGCTTACCAGAGAAGAGTAGAGAGATAGAATCTCCTCCCTCAACAAGCTGGCCACACTTTGGATGCAGCCCAGAGCACAAATGACTTTCTGGACTGCAAGCACACATTGTCCAGTCATATCAAGCTGCTTGTCAACAGATATCCCCAAATCCTTCTTGATCTGTTCATCCCCCAGCCTATATTGATACTTGGGGTTTCCAGGAGCCAGGTGCAGCACCTTGCCCTTGGTCTATTGCACATCATGAGATTCCTAGGACTCACTTCTTGACCTTGTCCAGGTCCCTCTGAATGGCATCCTGTCCTTCAGGTGTGTCAACAGCATCACTCAGCTTGATGTCATCGGCAAATTTACTGAGGAAGCACTCGATCCCTTTGTCTATGTCATTGATGAGGGCATTAAATACAAATCCTTAAGGGATACCATTTGTCATTGATGCCTGTTGGGACTTCGAGCTACTGACCGTTACCCTCTGGATACAGCTGTCCAAACAATTTTTTATCCATCTAAGTCTACCCATCGAATCCATCTCTTTGCAATTTAGAGAGAAGGATGTTGGGGGGCCCCATAGCAAAAGCTTTACAGAAGTCCAGATAAATGACATCTATAGCCCTTCTCTTGTCCACTGATACTTCATATTGATACTTGATATTTCAAAAGTACACTGTAGCTGTAAAAAGTGCTAATCTGAGATTCCTGAAGATTCAAAAAAATCAGGTATCTACTGTATAGCACCAGAACACTGCCGTGTCAGACATTTCTGCATTCTTTTTTCTAAGTCTTGCAGCCCAATTCAAAGTGGCAAGGTGTATTCAAGTGGAGAAGTCAAAGGCAAGCTCATTTTACATTGTTGGGATTTTAAAAATCTTTTTAACGAAAAAAATCAGTTATAAATGTTTAACTAATTGTGATCATGCCAGCAAGGATCTGGTTAACAATAGTTTAAGCAATACTACTGCTTCCTTAAGATTTTGATCACTAGTAATTTAGACTGATCTCTTACAAACGGTAGTCACTTGGAGACTACTAATCTATTTTTACTTGCATTTTTCTTCACTTACTATTTATGTTTGGATTTAATCCTGAAATGATTGAGCAGAGAGTCACAAAGACTAACTTAATGATCTACCCTCAAATATGTCTTTTACATAAGCTACAGAAAAGCTTTTCATAGTCTTATTTTTAGCAACAACTGCAACTGGTAAGATTATAAACTCCTCCTGGAACATTAACTGTTAACATGGACTCACATGGATGACCTACCCAACCACTTTTTCTCAGTCATTTTAATTTTGATATTCCCCTCACCTAATGACAGTTTAATGAGCACAGAATCAAAGTCCTTAATGTGCTGAAAGAGGCAAAATTGTCTGGTTAGAGAGTAATACAGGAAGTTACAAAAGATTACTGGAATCTTTTCTAAGCAGCTTATACTGCGAGCTCCCTGCTGTGGCTGCACAACAGACCAGCTGGCTGGACGCTGCCGTGAAGGTGCTGGGGCTATACACCATGAGAAGTGGCTGCTGGCAGTGCCAAGCCCCATAGAGAAGAGCTGCCAACTCTGACCTACCTCAGGGATTAATTTAAACCCATTCTTGTTTTTTGATTAGAATATACTGAATCTTTTGTAGATTAGAACTAAGAAAGGTGGAGAGGCACAGCAAGGAGCTAATACACGATCTCAATAGACAAGGTCATTGAAGTCGCACTTACATTTTACGCAGCTGAGGAAGTTTCTTAAAGATTCCAGTAGCTTCCAGGACTGAAAATTCGTTATTATTTAGTCGCCTAGAAGAAATTACATCAATTTCAGAAAAAAACTATTCAGGCATTGGTATAGAATGTTCCACATTAAGTGAACTTTTCAGTCTGATTTCTCTGAATAGCTGATGTTTAACTGATAGTGGAAGAACAATTCATTATATAGTGACATTTCTAATTTTGATAATTCCTGTGAATAACCATTCTCATTCCTCTGAATGAACATTTTCATTAGTTAAACTTAGCTGTAAGCAAGACATTTTCAAAACCCAATCACAAACTTTTAAACAGGTAAAACTGAAAAAAGAATATAAGATGATGTTTTTAATTTTTCAAACAAAAATGTAACTAAGGAAGGATTCCATGGCAACTTATAAATAAAAGTCTTTAAGAAGGACATGTAAACCACTGAAGATTAGTCTTCTGTTCTTTGAAGGATATCAGGTGGAGCCTGCCAGACATCTGGAGGTACTCACAGAACACTGTTTACAAGAATGAAATAATTATTCAATTCTTCTTTTGAATAGGGAATGAAACCCACTGCATAGGTCTTCCCATGAATTTAAAAACACTTCTCTCACCATGATTTATCTTCATACCACTACAGCTGGCACACATATATTGCTTAAAGTAGCATTAAATGCTGACTTGTAACACTGTAAGAAGGCATACAATGAGCAACAAATACTATTTGGGCACTTCTCTTTCCTGCACAGGTGTCCAGGCTTCCAGTACAGTGTACCTTTAACAGCAGATAGGTTAGGGGACCACCTATATTTCAAAAAATACCTGCATTGACCCAGTACTCTCTATTTCTTCTCTTGAAAAGAAAATGGAAATTTTGAGTCTTAGATCATTTATATGCTATAATGGAACTATCTTATTAAGTAAAGGGAGTCTGTCCAGCTTTTCTTTAGAGATCTTAAATAAGAAGGAAAACATATAACTGACAAGATCACTGTGAAATGAAATTCAGCATAATTCTAAACCCAGAATGCTTTTCAGAATTGCCTTATTGCAAGACAAGTTTAAAAAACCCTAGAAAATTAAAGCAAGCTGCTTGTTCATCCTTCCCTTCTGTTCATTCTCATTGATAGCCAGAAGGGAAATTAAGGTTGTAAATCTGAAAATACGGTTGTACAACGATTTCAACATGGAACCAAAGCGAAAGACGACAGAAGATTTTTGGATATACATAAAATGTTTGCATACCACACCAAACTACAAGGAGCACAAAATTCGAAAGATGCTACCACCTCTAAATATCAGCTGAATGACCTAATGTGATTTTTAGTGGGACCATATAAAATATTGCACACTATCAATTAACAAAGTCACTTCTTCACTCTGAACAGCCTTTTCTTTACCCTATTATCAACAACAGATGCACTGATCATTCTATAAATGCTGACATCTTCAAATACTTATCAAGTGCTGTACCATCTAGAAGTATGCCTTGATAATGAAAACATTTACTGATTCTAATATACTTACTTGCTCTACTGCAAACATTTTTAACCCCATTGAAAAAGGCAAACAATTTGATCATTTATTCTTTGCAACAATCTTTTACCTACTAAAAGTAATTTACTTTATCTCTCCCTCAAGTTTCTTTCACACAAATGCCTTCAACATTTCCAGTCTTCTTTCCTACCTGATTCTTGGTCTCCTTGAATTTTTTCTGAGCAATTATATCCATCTTGAAAAGTGAAGCCTTTAACACAGTATTCCAGCTGATACTTTATTATTACCATGTACAGTACAATAATTATTTCATATAATTTACATGCTACATTCCTATACATATATCCTGAAATGAAATTTGCATTAGTGCCTGATAGCACTCCTTCATCTTTAAAATGTATGATAACACTACCGTAGCCTTTTATCTTGACCTACTTGCTGGTTATTCCTCAATCTTGTATTTCCGGTGCTAAATAGTTCTATCTAATTTCATATGTAGAATTTTAATTATTTAATTAAACTGTATTTATTTTATTTAAATTAGTCCACACACAATGGAATCAAAATTATTTCAGATGACTAGAAAGTTTACAGATGTGATGGGATCTCCATTCTGGATCTTAACATTATTTTTTGAGCCCAGTGTTCTTCATTGGTAAAGATAGCAACTATGGTTGATACCTGTCAATCACTTGATCAAGAAAATTACCTTAAAATTAATTTTATCTGGTTTATTCAAAGAAAAGTACTGAAATACCATTCTCTAAACAAAAAATAAACAGAAGCATTTGATGATGATGTCCACATATGTGTTTGTCTGGACTATTTGATGCTTTTTTCTGTTTTAGTAACACAATGGCTAAGACACTGCATGTTTTTGAACAATAGCTGAACCTTCCCAGAAGGCTATACACTGCAGCGACATTCATGCTTTCCAAAACTTTCTTGCTAGGTTATCATCTATTGTAAAATCATTATAAAAATTCAACTTAATTGACTGAAATTATTTTTTATTTAGAATTTCTCCTGGGTACTTTGGTTTGAGTGATTTCTGAAATGCTTCCTGAATTTTCCTATATATTGGAAAGCTACCTGAAAACTATTGTATTTCTGGGGTGCAATTACAGACTAGTACTTTATATCAAATGCTTTACTGGCAGATTAGACAGATCTTTCACTGTTTTTCTGCAAGACTGTGAGAAAGCAACCAAATGGAAAGTTAGAACAGCAGTTCGTTGGCTTAATTATATTTTTTTAAACTTATACAATTAAGCATCTGTCTTGAGCTATATTGTTATTTTCAGAATTTTTTTAAAAAACAACTGCTTTGAAGAAATAAGGTTTTTTCCCCTGTGATGCTGTTACTGTTGCAATCTACACAATGGATCCTTTTTTTGGAGAATCACAGAATATGCTGAGTTGGAAGAGACCCACAAGGATCATTGGGTCCAGCTCCTGGCTGAAGAGACCAAGTGATCTCAGCCACTCCTCATATGGCTTCTCCTCAAGGCCCTTCATCATCTTTGTTGCCCTCCTTTGGACACCTTTTTTCCTTACTTTGATCTTCATTTCCAAGCTGAGATTTAGCTCCAAACACCACCCTGCACAAATTAGTCTAGCTCTCCTCATCACCTGTAGAAGCATCAATGTAATAAGGATTTTTAGATCACATTTTGTGGGTTAAAAAAAAAAAAAAAAAAGGAAGGCAAACTAACTGCTATTCTCATACATGCCAGTAAATATTGTGAAATGGAAATCGGAGTGGTCCTCGAACTAGACTGGGAAGTGCCAAGACGAAAAACAAAGACAGTGTATCAAAGACCAGGAATAAGAGGAGGAAACAAGAGAAAGAACTGTAACTTTTGCATCAGTGAGGCAAATACCAAAAGAGTGTATTTGGCTAGAGTAAATGGATTTTTAGCAGAAGTAATTTCTCTATCCTCTCTAGAATATTTGCAAGATTGTTGAAATTTTTATTACATCAAATGACTTGAAGAACAATCTGTACAGCCTATCGAGGAGAAGGTTGATAATGAATTTGATATAGTTTAATACCATCTTACTTGGACAGACTGCAATAAAGAAAAGGGCTCTTCAACGGCAAAAACTATAAAGGAAGCAATGATGAAAACTGAAGAGAGGTAGATTCCATCTCAAACTAAAAGCTCCCATTTAAAAAGAAAAATTAACAGAAGTGAAAGGAAATAATTAACTTCTGTAACAGTCTCAAGGGAATGGTGGATTTTTTTAATCAACCAGCACCTTCAAACAAGACCGGATATTTTCTGAAAGAAGTGCTTTTACCAAATATTTAGTAGAAAAAAAAAAAGTTGACTGAAATTTGAGGGTTTAGGATATACAGTAGATGAGGCTTGATTATTTAATTGTTCCTTCTGAATTTAACTGGTAGGAACAATAATTATAGAAAGAAAACACCTGACAGTTTATCTTCCACATGCAAATAAACATGATAAGAAAAACAACAATTAAAATGCTAAATTAAGATTATCCTTTCTTCAGAGGAGACAATTAAATATGATTAATCCTAAAAATCAAGGCAATCCATGCTTATCACTTCAACAACTTCATTTCTCATCTCTTGTTTCAGTAACTATCATTATCACAACCACTACTTTATGATCTTCTCTCACAATTTGTTACCTATTCCATCAGCTTTTATTCTTAAATTAAAGCAATTTTATCTCAAAATATTGGATAACACAAAATGTATTTCTCCACTGAAATCTATCTCTCTTCACCCAAGACTGTATCAATTTTTTTTTCTCTGATTGTAATTTTCAGATTAGTAATAAGAACATATTGTAGTTTAAACCCAGCAAGACATCACATTCAACATAGCCACTTGCTCACTCCCCCACCATCAGGATCAGGGAGAGAGCCAGAAGGGTAAAAGCTGGAAAACTCATGGGTAGAGATAAAGAGAGTTTAATAGGAAAAGAAAAAGCCATGCACACAAGCAAAGAAAAACAAGAAATTAATTCACTGCTCCCCATGGGCAGGCAGGTGTTCAGCCATGCCCAGCAGAGCAGGGCCCCATCACATGTAACAGTGACTTGGGATAACAAATGCCATCACTCCAAGTGTCATTCTCATTCTCCTTCTTCCTCCTCTTTATACACAGAGCAGGATGTCACATGATCTGGAATGTCCCTTTGATCAGTTTGGGTCACCTGTCCCAGCTGTGTCTCCTCCCAACCTCCCATGTACCCCAAACTTCCCTGCCAGTGTGGCAGTATGAAAAACAGAAAAGACCTTGGCTCTGTGTAAGCCCTGCTCAGCAGTAACAAAAACATTTCTGTATTATCAACCCTATGTTCAGCGCAATTTCAAATCATAAACCCATACTATCCAGTGTGAAGAAAATTAACTCTACCCTAGCCACAACCAGCCCAGAATACCACTAAATTCAACTCCTTCTCCCAGCTTAGAGTCAGACAAAAGTCTCCATCCGTGTTTTAAAAATAATTCAGTTTTAAATCCTTTTTCCTGTCCAGATATTCAAATACTTAACAATAGTCTCATTATTTCATACCTCACTGCCATACTGTTGCTTTGATGCCAGCTTTAGACTGCACTTCTAAGAAGTGTGTGTGCCATCCTGTTGCTCATCTCACCCCTGTTGGTGACAACTTGATCACAACACTCTTGTCTCCACATCTCTATACTGCTTTACTATGCCAAATCAAAGTCCCTCTTTTTTGTCCCTCAACATTTTGCCTTGTTCTTTAAATGGAATCTCCTAGGAAAAGCAGCTATTCCCTTCTGCCTTTGCTCTGCAATGACAGTCACTTTCATCTACCTTTCCGCCAATCCTTCTACCATCTCTGCATTCCCTTTTATACTATTCTTTGCACATGGGGAAACCTTGTAAAGCTGTCTTAATTTTATCTTTCACTCCCTCCTTGAAGACCACTTCAGTTGTAATGCCTACAAATCATTCCCATATGGCACTTATTAAGCAAGTAATAATCTCCGAGTTCTTCTCTGCCCATCTCTATCCATTATATTATTATCTCATCTTCTTAACCCAACTCTGTCCTGTTTGCCTGCTTTATCTTCCTCTGGTCTCCTGCCTGACAAACATAATGTGTGCTTTGCATAAGAAGAATCAGCTCTGTCTGTTTAAACATTTTGGTAGCACTTTTTAAGACAGATCCATCTGGTTACTGGATGTCCTACTTTCTCCTGTACTAAAAAGCAAAATAAACCCCCACTACCTTTCAAAAAAATCCAAGCAGGTTGCTCAGGTCCTGCTCATGGGTTTTTAAGGCTACATGGTATTGAAATAATGCATGGATAACTTTTATGACTATTTAGTCCTTTGAAGTGCACCACAGAGGTTACTTTTAATTTTTGTTGTTCAAAAAAAGTAAAGCTGTGGTTTTATATTTGACAATTTTAGTTTCCATAAGTAAATAATTCTTTATTATGGGTTCAACTTACAACTCTGCTGTGTACTGGGGGATGTGATCAGGAATTTTGTTGAGTTTCTGATTGGAGCAGTCCACTGTGGTCCCTTCACAGCGACATTTTTCAGGGCAAGCCAAATCTGCAAAGCAGTCTCCACTTAATTTGGATCTGTAATCTTCAGTGCCTGTAGAAGATTCAAGTCAAAACACAGATACTAAGTCAATAAAGCATGAGATTTGCTTCTTGTGAGAAGGTTGAAAAGACGTCTGCAATGCAGATAACGGGTGGGCAACTTGGGAAATGTATGATAAACTTTGTGATACTGAACAGACACAAGGGCTTCAAGAGAGGGTTAAATATAGGGACTTAAGATATGCTGGAAAAAGAAACTGAGACCAACTTCACATAGCAGGATAACATTAACTTGAGCTTTTCACAGCTGTACTTTCTGCTGATTATGTTGTCAGCCAATCTAGCCTTGTTTATAGCTAATCACACAAATGCCACTGTTTGTTTTAGAATTTGTTTTCTTTCTCTGTATCAAGAATAAATAGATCCTGAATGCCACCTTTTCTCTTTCTCTGGTTACAAATTTGTATTGTTGACTGGACTTCATTAACCTCTGTGATATTTTTTTTTTTTATAGTCCCGATACTCCACATCGTCTCAACACATAATATTGAAAGCCCTGTTTTCAGGTTTAATTTAAAAAATGTGTGATCCTGACTTAAGCCTCAGCAGCTTGCCATGCTGTAGAAAGCTGCGTGACGTTCCATGGTGCTTGACAGAACCATGTTTTACTCATACCTCACAACCACATGGTTAGATCAAGCACAACAGAAAATCTCGCTACATTATCAAAAACTGCATCCATTAGGCCAAGGATAAGAGCAAGGGAAAAGAGGAAGGGGTAGGCATAAGTTACAGAAGCATTTGAAGTAATACTTCCTTACAAGACATGGCATTCTTATTAGTGAATGTCCAGTGCCACAGTAACAGTATCACTGTCACAGATTAAATAATAATAAAGTATATCTATTAAAAAAAGAAAAGAAAAAAAAAAAAAAGAACCAGAACCACATTGAAAGTTTCCTCCACCATTTCCCAGAGTCAGTCAAAGAAAACATCCTAAACATATCAGGAAAAAACATCTAGTAAGGAACTGAGGGTGGGTGACAAAGAAAACAAAGAGAAGCCGAAAGGACCTGTGGGTTCTTCTTGGACAAAGGTGAAAAGACTGAGACTAGTAGAAGGTGCATCAGGGCTGGGAGGAACACTGTGATTTAGCTCAGACACTGAACTTTACTTACAGCCAAAATGGTGAACTCCTGCAAAAGTAAAGATAGCCAAGAAGGAAAGAAAGACAGAGTAATCCCAATTAAGACAAAAACATGAACTAAACTCTCATGTTCTCTACTTAACTTTAGTTTGATTAGAAGATGGTTCTAGGGCCATTGTATTCAGAAGAGAGAAAGAATAATTCATTTTAAGTGGCATTTAAAAATGAAGATAAGACTGGGGTTTATTACAGATTTCATACAGGATGATGATCATGCCTCCCCATGAATTATTCTTCACTATTTTCAATGTGTTCTTTTAAGGCTGCTCCCTTAACATATTTAGGAGTTACAGAATATTCTAAGTTGGAAAAGGCCCTCAAGGATCCAGTCCAATATATGTACTGTGCCACTTTAATCTTTAATAAACAAAACAAATATAGGAGAAGCAGATTGCTCACTGGAGGGGAAAAAAACCCCAACACTCATTACATATTATGTTATCTAGAACTTGTAAATGTCTTAGTAATATGTATTATGAAACTACTATAGAGTATTTCTATGAGGTAGCATATAAATGATATTTTTTCAAATAAATGATTTAATACTTGCAAAATTTAGCCTTCCGAGTTACTATAATGAAAGTTTACTAAGACTTCATAGTGTCTGCAGAGCAACATCTCCACATGACATATTTAAAACAAATATTAAAAATATTTAAGTGTTTGAAGAAATGCTAAGATTATTTTATACTATCCACTTAAGCATAAAGAAGTGTTTTTAGCACTTTTACATACTCAATAACAAGTCTACAAATATGGTTTTTTTCCTCCTGTGTCCAGAGTACATCACTGTTAGCAGTTTAAACAATTAAAATACTCAGGGACAATGCCTGCAACAACTAAAATACTTTTAGGTAGTATCTCCCTGATAACCTGATAGAAAGAGAAAGCAGAGAACCTGTATTTCAAGAAGCATGTATAGAGCACTTTTTGTTTAATTTCTTCTTCTTTTTCCTCCCCCCACCGCTAGAATTGCATTTTTCACAGGGTACGTAAACAAGCCTAAACTGCATGTGTGGCCATGTTATAACCAGGCTGTGAAGACATTTGCTGGCAAGAAAACACTTCTAACTCAGAGGCAAAAGTTGTGCTGGCAAGGTTGAGTAGAAGTCACTCTGTGGCAGGAATACAGCTGTTCTACACATTAAGGAATTGAATGGTACTAGAGGTTTGTGAAATTGAATCCCCCTGTTTTATGCTGCTTTAAAACACATTTTCCTGGATGCCAGTGCTGACAAATTGCTGCCTTGTTTTGTATTTCATTTTGCCTTTTCTTTATATTCAAACCAACATATTAGTATAAGGGCACGGAGAACTTCACGTGACTGCTGCAAATTTAAGTATTACATTACACAGCACTTGGAGAAGAGCTGTTAAACATACCAGCTAAAGAGACAACAACTAAGATGACAGCAGATTCATGATATACCTGCAGTACTTGAAAGAAGAAGTGCACTGGTGTCGTAATCAATTATTGTTGCTATTTTTCTAGATTTAAACTATGGCAGAAAATCCTGACTGCAAATCACACACTGTAATTAATCAGTAGATGCATTATTCCCTTGTTTATTTTGTTATTTATAATCTGTTATGAATATAACATGAATATTTTTTTTTCTATTAAGAAAACAGTGCACACACTGACAAGCAAGGTAAAATAAAGGAAGATCCATACTTCAAAGAGCTAGGGCCAACATCAGCAAATCTTTTGTAAAATATCATAGACTTATTGTAGCTTAAAGCAGTGTGTAAACTGGTATTTCACCCCAACACTGAAGTTGTATTTTCTTTAATGGAAAGCATTTCTGATTCACTGTATGCACGTGACCACAGAATGCCTCTAATTAAGAATATCAGCTTTCTTTTCCAAGCATTCCACTGTAATTTCCTGAATAAAAGGAGGGTGAGCAAGCAGTAGATGCAGCCAGCGTAGAGCATGAAAGCAAGGCAAGAAAACATTCATTTGTAGAATGTTTGGTTTTTTAAAGTTGTACTAGCTCTTTGACGGCAGCATGGTTTCCTGTGTTTAAAAGCAGCTCAGGAGCCACATTTTAAAAACAGTAGCAGCAGAAAGGCAAGGCACAAGGTAACTAAAAGTGTCAGTTAAAATATGAACTAGCAGGTGCAACCTTCTAAATAATTTAAGGATAGGTATAATTTTGGTCGGTTGTGTGCAAATCTGTGAGACAGAAAAAGGTAAACGGAGCTGCATGCTAAGCTCTTATATTCAGAAAACAGAATTACTAGTATTCTACAAAGGAAAACTATGTTTAGCTACAGGTATTGACTAATGTTAATACACATGCATCAGTTTCCTAAAAGCTATAACAAACTTTGCTTTTTGGGGAAAAAGGGAGAGATTATCTGCAGTTAGTCAATCTTACTGCAGAGCCAAACCTACCTGGAATGAAATACTGTTCTTTAGCTAAATAAAGAGAAAAAAAAAAAAAATAGAAGATGCACCTGAATGTCAGCAAGCAAAGAATGAGTTTTATTAGATTAAGTATGGACTGCAGTTAACTACAGATAATTTAGTGAAAAAAATGTGTATTCATAACGAGAGCTGATAAACTACAAAGTGTGAGTAGTCATAAATGTATCCGGAACATGGATAATAAAACAGTTTTCATCTGGTATTTGCACTTGAGACTGAATAAACTGTTGAATGTGAAAGGCACCTGGAACAGCTGGACACCATATGACAAAAGTTAGGATTTAAAGAAATGTAAGTAGGAAATGGAATAAGATTAGAAAAAGAAAACAGTAAATTTCAGTATGAGGCAAGATCTCTGTATAAAAGGAATATGTCATGTTTCCATATTTCGCTTAGAAATCTTTAGATCTTTCACATATTCCAGAGCCCTGTGGAAATTTTACCAAATGATTTATGTTGGTGATACTTGTAGTGAATAACTTTAGCATTTCATTCTGAAGTTTTATATATTACATTTATTTTGTTAGATTTAATGCTACTCAGAAATAGTGCCAAATATGTTAACTACAGTAATATTCCGTGATCCAATAGTCTATGACTTCCTAGATTTCCCTCTATTCAAAGAACCAAAAAAACCTGCGATGTTTAATAATTCTGTAGAGAGACAGCTGCCTTCATTAGAACTTCTATAACCACTATTTTTTTTGCCAATAAAGGAAAAATAGCAGCTGAACTAAGAAAATTACCTGAGCAGCGGAATTTCTTGCTTTTGATCTGGCCGATCCTTTTGTTTGCCAGACGGCGGGGGCTGGTGCAACGGGCACCACTGGTCTCAATGGGGTTTGTGTGAAGATAATCCGCCAGCCACTTCAGATGGCAGTCACAGATAAATGGGTTCTGAGCCAAATGCCTTTCATGAAGAAAAAAAACCGATAATATCACACATTATTTCCCTTTGGTCTCAGCAGTACCCAGTGCTTTTACTACATTGTAGAATTATGAAGTCGTACTTGAGAAAACCATAAACAAGAACATACGTACAAGGTCTGAATTGCACGTAGGGGTGAGAAGGTGCCTTTTGCAATGGTCTGAAGCTTGTTGTCATACAAAGAAAGAAGATTCAAGTTGTGCAGATCTTGAAATGCATCAACTCGCAGACAATTGATCTTGTTGGCATTCAATAATCTGTTTAATGGAAGACAACGATAAAATTGAAAGAAATTGCTCCATGCCGCAGCTTCAGCATTTTTCACAGACAATTCTTTGTGCACCTTTGCAACCAGAACAAGAGATGTAGTAGCAAATAATAATTGACACTGACATAAGGAATTTCAGTGAATTGAAAGATCTTATTTAGGTGATACATATTCCTATGTATTTGAATCTTGGAGTTGAAATGTGTGCACTTATTTAGCTAAAATTGCATTTCTTGTATGTGCTTGTAGAATGTCTGTGTGGTATTTGTGTATTGTGCAAAGAAACAAGCCTAAAAAATCAAGTATATTCAAGGAAAACTAGTTTCTTTTGCCAAATAAATAAACAAACCAAGAAGGAACTGAACACTGTGTTCATTAGCTGGAAGAGATGTGCAGTGGCACTTTTAATTATATGTTACTAATCAGCATGCTGCCACATTAACAGAGTTGTAGTAAAAACTGGTGGCATGGAATATATCCAAATCTGTCTTGGATCCTTTTTCCTCTGCATCTTCAAAGGGAACCTTTTCTTCCCTGTTTCTCTCAGACTTTTAGTGTTAAAACAAGCCAATCTAAACCAACTCCTTTTGAAGCGGAAAAAAAAAAAAGCAACTCATTCCATTAAATGCATTTTTGTAACCAAATATTTTTCACTTCTTTCCATTTTGAGCCAGAAATGGAATGAAATGGTGGATTTGAAATGTAATGCTCTGATAAAAAGATTTGCCACACAAGTAGAAATTTACTTAGACCTAAAGGTACTATCTATACAATGTGTATTAATCTATGGACAATTTCTTTTTAATATAGAATTGAGAGTTCAGAAAGGTCTCTTACCTTTTTTTTTTTTTTTTTAAACAGATCATAAATATGCTTCAGTTATAAAACATCTTTAAAGGAAAACAGGAAAGCATACCCTGCCCACTACTATACTATTTTTGTGACTAAAGCAAATCAAAATGCAAACCTCTAGGTGGTGCTAGAACTTGCATTTTCTGTGTATGTATTTACTGTTTTGCCATCTTCAATTAGTTGTTAATAATAGACATTTTGCCAACCACTTCATGGTGACGTCTCAACATGAGACAATTCTAAACAAGCGTGGAGAAGTTTTAAGTTCTTTAAGAAGACCCTAACTCAACAAGCAAGTTATTCTGGGACAAGTTCTTTCAAAACCATCACTGTTGTTTTATTGTCTATTTAACACATTTCTTTTACAGTACACCTACTGCACAGCCTCTTCTGCTAAATACTGACAATATTTGATAAACATATCACCATGACTTTCTTTTTTCCAGTAGAAAATCTTAAGAGCAATGGTTTAAAATGTTACAATTTCCAAAGTGTTAAACAAAGTAGCAGCTGGAGTTCACAGAGTCAAATAATTGTACAGAGTGTCTGAAAACATTAAAGGTCGTCAATGAAACTGTGGTGCAATACCGTTCTTTTATCGGTACAACCAGAAATGCAGTTGCATAGCATTTCCACTATATATTTTCTCTTTATAAAACACACAAATATTCCTCCTATGGCTTCCACACAACTTTACACGTTATTTACCATTGAGAGGGTATCATATCTTTATGCGTTTTATCCTTAAAAATTCCACACAGGAGAATAACTTAATTGTAATCATTTTAGTCTGAGCCATTAACTGATATGATCACCTTTGTGGATGAATGGCAAGCAGGCCTTCAACAGTCTTGACTCTTTTGGCTTTAGCATAGTTTCGTTTTCCTGTACTTTGATCTTACATATGCCATTTCCTGCCAGTTCGTCTTCTGGCATAAATCTCTCATCATGTTTACCCCTTTGAATGATCCCCAAATAGAATAAATGAAATAGTACTCACAGCAATTGCAGAGAAAATAGTCCTTCAAATAGGCCCTTTGGAAGTTCTGTGATTTTATTGCCATAGAGGACTCTGTACCAGGAAAGAAAGCAAGCAAAGCTACCATTATGAGAGGCATACATATGCTATGGTATTTTGACTTCAAAAATAGAGAAATTCCCATTTACCTGAAAGGAATTTTATAACAACCACTTGATACTTGCAATATCCTTGTGGTCCTGTGAGGCAGCAGGATCACACGTTTTCCCTAAAGAAGCTCTCTGCGGAATCAGCACCTCAATGATTACAGGCTTACCAACGGACTTTGCTAAGTGGATTTGCTGTTTGTAAGAACAACTAACTGGAGAATAAAGGACACATTTGGTTTTGTTCAACTCTTTGCCATAAACACGTTTATAAAAAACCCCCATACATTATTAATGTCCAGCTGTGAAAGACTATTCAATTATCACTATCATTCTGAAATTATTATTACAACTTTCAGAATTAACTGAATTTCTAGCAAAATTTTGCAGGGAGCCAAAAGGTTAAAATAAATTCACTATAAGAATATGATAAATTTGCTTCTGTTTACAGGTCAAACAGATACCTACAGTGAATTGAGTGAACGTAAGCCCTGGAAAGCATCTGGAGCTGCTTCAGAGATCTGGTTATTGCTCAGGTCACTGAAACAAACAAAATTTGATTCAATTAATTCAAATATTTTAAAAAGAATGAACTTTAAGATAATATGTAATTGGAATTAAGTGTAGATGGGAGAGAGAAATTAAAATATTTACATGAGACACTACCAAAGAATTTTAATATAAAACCACTAAAATTGCCAATACACTGAAACAAAATGCATGGTTAGAAAGCGACCTTTCAAATGCTTGAAAAAAACCCCAAAATATTTACTTTTCCTAATTGCTTAAGTACATTTTTAAAGAATTCTCTGCTTGCCATGACCACAGAGCTATACAGCCTCACAAATAATCTGAAATTATCCTAATTTTTTTTTTTTCTTAGAATTCTCACTACAGTAACATACTTCTTCTATGCAGTACCATATTCAACAATTTCAATATTTGGTAAAAATCCAATTAATATTAATATGATGAAGATGCTATATGGTCTCAATAATCAGGCTGCCGTATCAGTTTACCTTCCAGCAGTCAAACTTTCTTAAATGCTCGCACATTAACTGCAGTTCCCCTGTATCATCTTGACTTGGTTTTCATCTTGTTTTATACATATATATATATATATATATATTTATATATGTATCTGAAAATAAATGTAAGTAATTGAGTACGTACATTCTTCGAAGCTTTAAAAAGGGGGAGAAAGCTCCAGGAGGTATGACCTTGATTGAATTTTGTTCTAACCGTCTGCAAAAAAACAGCAACATAAAGATACAACCCAAAAGCCAAAAAAAGAATCTAAAGCCATAAGAAACTAGGAGGGATAGACTTCAACGAAGAAAGCTATTTTTTCTTTCTTTTTCAGTATAATTTTTATTTTTTTCATTACAAAAATAAAGAAAAAAAATCAGCCAAACCTTTTAACCTATAGAGGATAATGTTGTAAACTAAAATCTAATCATGATTTTATATTTAAAGAAAACTTATTTTCAGAGCATACAAGGTTTTTCTAAAATTTAAGATAGAATTTCTTGAATTAGTCTTAATTTATGCCCGACATATTATTCACATATAGCAATTTGCATAGTAAGTTTTATTTAGAAATGCCTAGAGACTTCCATGAGATAATTGAAATATGCAAACCATGGGAAAGGGGAGAGGAATGTTCCTACAGAACAAATACCACATGTCGCTACCTGCAATAAGGCAACAGCCATATTTTTAAAGGTGCACATGATTTCTTTAGATACAGTACACAAAATATTTTCTTTAAGACATAATACAAGGATTGCATAGCCACACTTCTAACTTCTTTAAACAAGTATTTCAATCTCAACCTGTGGCTAATATTGGCCACAATTGCTTTGCATGTACAGTGACTGTAATTGAAAATTCCCATACTGTAAAGTGTGAATTTTCTGATGGAAACCATTTTCCAAGAAGTTTTTGAACCTCTAGAGATTTGCACATGGGAAACCAATGATATAGACCTACGGCCCACGTGACAACAAGTCAGGACAGAGTCAGCAATGAGCACACTTAAAACAGAAGCTTCTTCTTCATACACTCCAGTATGTCCTGGTTACGGCAGTGCAAATTTCTGCTATGTATACACAGGGTAAGAAACCATTATACCAAAAAGTGCTACAGGAAAATGCAGGATTATTCAAACTACATACCATGCTTATCTAATAGGCTTTCTATTTCCCTCTTTTGTGCACAGGTATGTTCTCTATGATTTATGTACATAAAGACAATGCAAAAAATTGGTTTAATAAAATGAAACAAAAATCTGTAAGTTTACGGCATTATTCTAAATTACAAGGACTTTGCCTCAGAATTTAAGGTGAAAGAGACTTTTAAAATCTAGATGCTGAAATACTGACCTATTTTTTTCCTTTTAACTTTGTCCTATTAACTGTCCTCTGTTTCACTTTTGTTCTGATTGAGACATGAGTCTCTGTGTGTGTGCGATGTAACTAATAAGCTTGTATATTTTGAGTGACTTTTACAAGAAAGTATTCTGACAGAAATTATTTCTTTCTGTAACTTTCTCAAGAGATCATGATACAGATGAACTGAAAGCTTTTTCCTGCCTTCATAAAGTCTCGTTCAGATAGAGATATTTATATATTTAATACTTAAAATCTCTTTAGTTTGATGATACTTTAACTTTGTAGAATTTGTTGTTGAATGGCTTATGATGAACCCAATTTAAAAAAAAAAAAAAAAAAAGCTCCAGAAAAATCTTGCAGACACAAAGAAATTCTCACTTCATCACAACTCTTTTAGTCCTTTTTAGGAACATGTTGTCACCTTGATATGTATTTCAGGTATATTTTAAAGACTGAAGAGAATCCCATGGTGCAAGACTGAAAACTTTTTCCATAAACGTGATGGTCCTTCATACTCTTTGCCTTGGCTGAGCCTTTTGGACACATGAAACACGTTTAGCATCAGAATGGGAGTGCTGACCAGGATACAAAGCAACAAAGTCACTGCTCTCCTATACACTTGGCTAGATGCAGAAGACAAACATCTGAATAAGTAAGAACTTGCTGAAGTTAAAGGCCAACACTGAGTTAGGCCAAACCCAAATATTTTCTGTCCTTACATTACATTTTTAGCTTAGTTTTCCCAGAAAATAAAGATTATGCATGCTTATCATCTAGATAAGTTTTCTACTCAGGTGGCTAAATCAGGGAGAAGTAAAACCTCCAAAGAATAAAACTTCCTCATTTTAGTTACTGGTAGGAATTGAGAAGCCAAACTAACTCAGCCATGAAGAGCATGGTTGCCATCCATCCATTCCTGTTACACACTCTATCTGGCAGCAGCCAACTGCCTAACCACCAGCGATAGCCTAACCTGACATTTATCAGATGTGGAGCTCTGAAAGCCAGCCAAAGAGTATCTTGCACAGGGAAACACGTAGGGTATATGCAGAGGACTGGAAAAGCGGGGGGAGGGGGGCACTGTAAAAAGGACAGGGAAGGATTAGGCCAAAATACAGAGGAGGTCTTGTATTTCCAGAGAAAAAGACTGTGGGGAAAAATGCCTCTGTGTATATGGGAAAGAGATATTGCAGTAGCAATGCTCCCACATGAGGCTATCAGAAGCCTCATTTATAAAAGCTGCTTATTAGTCCGTGATGTAGAGATTTGTAACCTAGTGCTAGAGGGGCTTCAGCCTACATTCACATATCTTTTAACTTATAATTTTAACTAGGTAGGATAAGGCATGTAACTCTAGGTCTAGCATTAACTTAAGACACAATGTATTCTCCAGTTTACCCTCTTAATTAAAAATATATACAAATTCTATAAACTGAAGTACCTTACCGGACTCATGTGGGCCATTTTGCATGATAAGGTGGAATAGCAGATTTAATTTACTGCTGTCCAATTTGTCTGCAAATTACATGGGACCAAAACCTGAAGAAGTCCTGCTACAGCGTATTTCTGAGAGCTAATTTTCTAGCAGTTCTAACACCAATTCACTGGTGGATATGACAATGAACTCCATGTCAACTTTAACTAACATTTCCTTTTAGTGAGACATTTACAGTCTAGTAGACAGACTGTGTAGTGCCGGGATATATTTACAAGCTCTTCTGGATAAAGCATTTGTTATAGTAGGATCACCTAAGTATGTCTTTTCTTAACTCACGCTGAAGTGTAGGCACTGAAACACATCACATTTTAGAAAATGAGATTAACATAAGAAAGGAAGAATAAAATTATATAAATACAGAAGAAAAATACTTTATATCCCATTTTGTCTGTAAAGAAAGTAAATCAAATGCACATTTTCAAGCTTTGTTATCCTCTAATTTTCTGCTTTATCTTCATAAAATCAGCTGAATTTCACAGAGTGTAAATTTGCATCCACTATTCCAGAGAAAATCTAATTAGATATATTCCAGAGTCACAAAGTACGGATAGACTAATATCTAAAAGAAACTTGCATTCTACTGATAAAACCCTTAGTAATTAAAAACTCCTTTATATTAATGCCTTATATTAAATGAAATATTTTTAATTCTGGAATAGGATGGGTTGTAGTTATCTGTTACTGAAAAAGTCAACCACTAAGTGCTTGCAAATGACTTGGCCAGAAGTAGCATTATATCACCGTAGAACAAAAAGCTTGTGTCAGTATTTTTCCATGAAATTTGTATTAAATTTTATTCACAACAACTCCTTTCAAAGTCATCCCAGAAGTCATTCTTTCTTATAAGTGAACATCTATGTATCATAAACAGTGCCTTGGTGGTTTCTTTTTCAAAAGTCACAGTCAATTTTAGTAGCATAGTTAATAAACTAAGATAATGGAGGAGGACAGTTAAGTACATTCTTCATCAAAGCTTGCATTGCCTTATGTAAAAAAAGTAGTCTGCGCATCACCACACAAACGCTAATTAATGCTCTTAATATCAAGTCTCTGGCTCCTTTTAGTGTTTCACTTCAAAGAAGTCCTGCTTCGATACATAAGTGTTTTACTGTCTTTTAATGCTGCCAAACTGGTTGAAACCTTTTTTGAAGACTATTCCCTAATCTCTCCTATCTAGGAAATGTGCTGTGAACATTTCTCTTTGGAAATCTTTCCCCTCTGCTTATCACTGTAGACACTGTAATGTACAACCACTTACTATTCTAAGAAACAAAAGGTGCTTCTGCAGTTGTGACTTCCAACCTAATCAAATCAAATCAAAGTAGGTCCCCAGCCAGTAGACAGATTCTTCCCACATGGTCCCCAGAGAGCCCTGTGACATGTAAATCACTTGACACTTTCCAGGAGGATGCTGTTCTCTGCTATAAGCCTGCAGCGCACCATTACTGATTACTACTTCCGCACTTACAGAGACAGACAACATGCTTATTTATACTGACACTTTTAAACTAGCTTATTTTCCCACTATAAAAAGTCATTTCTGCGAACGACTGCTGCACCAGGAAAGAGGGCAGAGTGGGAATGAAGAACACCCTGTTCTCTACCAAATCATTTTTACTTTAAATCATGCAGATGGGGTACAAGGTATTAAGCCCTCTCAGTAGAGAATGGTAGAAAAATATACACAGAGATGGGCTGCACCTAAATGCATGTAAAGGGATCAGAGATGTATAAAAAGTATTTCGGAACACTAAAACAAAATAAAATAAAACATCTTGCTTAAGAAAACATGGATTTGAATATGAAGGAGCAAATTAGACATATATTTTATAATTAAATAATCACAACATAACATCTTGATTAAGTAAATTTGGGTAATAGAATAGTGGTTTTAGCAGCTAATTAATCTATACTTTTAATTCCAGTATCTACTAATTTACAAAAAGTCTTCTAAGAAGGCTGTCAAGAAATCCCAAAAGAATTTTACTACAGAGAGAAAGTGTTAGCTCTTGCAATGAGTCTGCTGTATTGTACAGATGCTGATTATACATGGCAATAAATTTGACAGCTCTTCTTTGCATTTTCCCAATCTGCTTTTAAAGTAAATGGTAAAAACAGCTGTCAAAAAACCAAAAAGTAGATTTCAGTGGTGGGACTGAGTGCAGCTCCTGAGTCTGAAGAACTGCAATACACAGCCAAGACATCTCTCATCACATACAACATCTGCCAGGTTTTGGGAGTTTTTTTTTGTTTGTTTTTAAAATAAGGAAACAGTAATGATCTCCCTTGCTAGAGGAATCCTTGAGGCTATTAAACAAAGTACCTTTTTTCTCTCTCTACAACTGCACCTCCAGAGTGCTTAAATCCACTAAATGTCACTTCTAGCTTTAGCAGCAGAAGAATTCTGTTGAAATCTCTGATATCATCCACATCCAACAAAACAAAAGATGTATTTTGAATGACTACATTACTTGCATTTCTTACTTTCAGGCTCTAAGTCTGTGTATTAATAAATCAGTTTGACAGTTTCCTAAATATTTGTACATAAAGAATCACTGTCAATGTTGCCCTGCAGCTTGCCAAACTGTTAACATCCAGTCTAATTGTTCTATCAAATATTTTCTCAGGGGATTGATTTTAAATGACAGACAACTCCTTAGTCTGCACTACATCAAGAAAGTAACAAGAATTGCCATTCTAAAGCTATTAAACAATTCATCACGTTTACTCAAAAGCAAGTCTCAAACCTGCATTTCATTACAGCAAGGGCCCTTCATGCTCTGAACTCTAGAGCATCACAAATGATGATGGGCTTGACATTCCTCCATTGTTACAGATTCAGGTTGTAGCAAAACACACCACTTGTTAAAGAATTATTTGCTTAGTACTTTGGCTTCTGTCAGTGTGGCTCCAGTGCAATTAGCCTGATTCACCTAGAGCCAAGCTAGTCTCTCTAATTAGCTCATTTTTGATGACAGTTCTTATCCTACCAAACCTAGTCCAGCTGTTCAGACAAGTGTTTTAAATTCACAAAAAAACAGATATAATCCTGCTACACTCTTGGCTCATCACAAGCAGGGACTTGTCCACCTGTTCTAAAAAGAGCAGAAACACTACCTTGAAAATCCCTCCATTGTGTGAGACTAAGAGTGTGACAGGAGTCCTCACTACCTGCTAAACAATAACTGGCCTTACACCATGAATTTGACACAAAAATCAAAAAGGTTAACTGAGAATACGTGGTTGCTTATTTTACCATGTATTTAGAAATGTAATAGATGATGTAACATTTGACTGATGACAAAACACAAAATACAGAAAAGTCAGTACCCACAGTTTTTTTTTTTTTTTTTTAAATTACTTCACTCACGTAATTGCTGAGGAAAAGTAATCAGCAGTGAAGAGCCATGTGTAAAAATAAAATTGAAGATTAACAACACCTTTGAAGTGTGGCACAGTTGTCAGAGATCTATGAGGGATTTTCTGGAAAAGCGACATGGGCCTTCTCCAGCTTCCCTTCATGCTGTATAAAATATTCATTTATTCTATGCTTGAGTTATTTTCTTTCCCTTGGCAGCAGAGAGGTCCATCAAGGTGCCTTCTACTTAACACCTACCAGAAAGCTGCACAAAACCCCAGGGGTGGAATGATGCTCATGCTGGCCAGTACCTACTTCCAGTGTCTGGAAACCAGCACAGGTTTCATATGTTTCTGGTCTGGTTATTGTGTTCTGTGTCTCTATGTTCTCTTGACTCTTGAAATTATCCTGTCGTCTGAATTTAATTAGTTTTTAAGATAGGACACAAGGGTATGAAGAAAGCCAAAGATGTGAACAATGGCAGCATAGAACAAATGCTAATAAAGAACAGATTAGATGTTATTTGTACAAAAACATCTGACAACTCAAATGAAAAAGCTGGTTTTTTTTGTTTTGTAAAAAGCATAAAGCCACACAATTTACAGTAATTTTCAGATTAGGAAGATGTTTGAGTAAGAGCATAACAAATCATTTCTCTTGAGTGTGCTAAGCAGGCAGGATTAGATATCAAATTAGCAAAATCATCTATTTTTGAAGCAGTCAAAAAGAATATCGTTTAAGTTTTGCCTGAGAAATATTAAGGTAGGAATGCCAAAGATACATTAAAGGTAATTTAGTGAAATCTGCCTTGGTAAATTAAATATATTAAGCTGAAGGAGTTAATACCTCAACAGATTTCTTTACCTCATTTTAATTTGTTTCATATTTATTCAATACACTGCCTTATGGCTAATGCATCTTTTGTTATTTACATGTATTTATTATGTGTTTATGTGCACATATCATATGAAAGATGTTTAGATTTTACCAAATTTCTAACTTTTTGATTAGACACACAAACCAGTTGTTCTATATTGCTATGGGCATAAACACTGCTTTAACTAAGAAATAATGACATTCCCAAGATCAAAGAAAAGCACAGCAAGAGAACTGTATCATTGACGCACAGATGAACATTCTAAACATGCTGAACAGAGGTCAGCAAGTGGCAAATCATAAAACCTTTCTAGTAAAATTATAATACAGTATTAGATTTATTTTCAAAGTTAATGGCCATATTTGCAATATTTAACCAACTAAATAGGGCTAGGGACATTTTTTAAATTAGGTGCTGCAGAACATGGAAAATTTCAGTCACTGTGTAAACTGATGCTAAAATTTTAGTTTCATGTCAGTTATTTTGCAGCAGAATTTCCATTTTATTAGGAACCTTTTTGGTTCATACTCCATATGTAAAGTCACACTCTTATGAATTCTTTTGACTTAGAAACCTTTGGGAAAGAAAGAAGATAAGAGAAGGTTTGAGGATAAGGACACATGAAGTACAGTTAAAGAGAAACATATATAAGAAAAGTTAATTTTAATATCGGGACAACTATATGAAGTTGCTTAAAAGTTTGGAATGTTAGAGTAAGAGCTGAGAAAATAGTAGCCAGATTGTATTTATTAAGGGGCTTTTAGTTACTTATGTATCTTTCAATGCACTTTAACTCCAGCAATTTCTGAAAATTCAAAACCTGACAGTTTTCTGGCCAAAGTATGTATCAGTATTCATAAGAAAATGAATACTCTAACAATTAATTTTTAATCCGTAAGTAGACATCATCTTTTCACCTGACACCTGCATACACTATATGCCTTTGTTATGAGAGCAATTAAGAGAAGTTTTCGATAAAACAGAAAAATTTCAAAAAGAGCTATAAGTATTATCAAATGATTTTGAAACATTTTATAGTGAGACCAAAGAGATTTAACTATTTCAGGTAACATTGGAAGGTTAACATATATTTTCTCAAAACCAGAAGACACAGTTATAGAAGATTCTTGAAAACTACTAAATAGCAATACATTGTAAAGGCCAATGTCTCTATAAATATAGACATTGATATATGTGTATATATATATATAAATATATAGAAACAACTTGAAAAAACCCTTCCAGAATCTCCATAAGAATCTCCCGTAAGATTTATAAACCATCATTCTAAGTCCTAAGAAGACTGTTTTGATTTAAACTAAAAAGCAAACATAAACTTAGCACTGAAACCCAATCATCAATTTGATGTCTTGTAACTTATTGCATCCTCTCCACAGCATTCCTCATTCCTTTCAAGCTGCAAAGATGCAGTGCTTGCTCTCATTTGTGTCCTGCTATGTAGATAGCCAAATCATGCTTTGAACTGCTAAAAATAGAGAAAGCTGCCTTATCTCTGCTGTTTCAGTTTTCCTACTGTGAGAGTCTTTAAACTGTGTTCAATAAATGTGCCTAAACTTTCTCCAGGTGACTTTTCACTGTAAAGGGGCGTCCTTAGAAGTAAGTATCTTTGCCTCTTCATGTGAGAGTCTCTCTGTCGAATTGCTGCTTATTTAAGGCTGTACTTTGGACTTCTACCTAAGGATTACTATTAAAAGACAAAGGAAATGGTGAAACAGTACACATGCCAAGCTTTACTGGAAAAGATACAGAGACAGAGCTCCCAGTAGTCAAATAAAACTCCTCATGTATGCAAAGCACTTCCCCAGTGTCTGTAGTGTGATCAGATCACTTTATCTTGGTTAAGGCCCTCTGTCAAAATCAGTTCTGCGAGACCTCATTTCCTTTCCCCTCTTTTCCTCTTCTTTTTCTTCTGTCTCTCCTTTCACTTCCTTTTTTCCCCGTTCTGCTTTAATATAATCTGAGTGTTACTGTGAGAAGCAATCTCAGGAGCTTTTAATCCTGTTTAATTTCAAACACAGCTCACAAAGATGTAGTTGTGTGCTTGACATAACACACAATCATTAATCAACAGACTTATGAAAACAAAGTATAAGCAAGAATGAGATGGAGGAAGAGGAAAACATGACGAAAAATAGCCCGAAATCAGGATGGTAAGATGAGACAAGACTGAGGGAAAAAATCAGGAAACTCATGGAAAATGTAAATAATGTTGTCCTGAAACAACCATACAGTTTCTACTTTTGGCATTCAAACATTATAAAGCTCCATTCACATGAAACAAAACTTTATCCTGAAGGCTATAGTGATAAGAAGTCAGGGACTTTTCAGTACACTGGATTGTGAAGGTGAACTGTTAAAATTCCTGACTCTATATGTTTTTTTCATTTCACATATTATGTGGTTTAGGGTCTTTTCTGCCTGTTACAAAGACTAGAATTATTTATATAACTATGCCTTAGTTAACAGTGGAAAACCCTCAAGTTACTCTTCTGTCCAGCAAACCTTCCTACTCCCCAAAATGCCACTGTAGTGGATGCTAGCCTAAAAAAAAAAAAATAAATAAAAAAAAAATTAAGTCCTTCCTTTGACTAATTCTTTTTCAATATAAAAAAGTGAAGGAACAAACAATTAAATTCCATCCTCTTTTCACTTAAATAATCATTTCTACAAATTTATGGTCAGCAGAGTAGGTACGCCTTCCCTAACTCCCCTTAGAAACACTTATTATAGTTCTATTTATTTTCATTTATGGATAAAATACCAGTAAGGAAAGAAATTTTAAAACCACTTTGACAGGTACAAGCCATGGAAGAGAAATGAAAATCAGAATGTAAGAGCAGCATTTTCACAAAGGTAGGTCTAGCACATTAATGGCTTTTTGGCCCCTTTTGAAATAAGGGCCTGTCACACCATTCTGAGATAAGGTACCAGTACAATTAATAGAATTGCTGCTGGGTTGCTGTTTGTAGGGTTTCTCATAGTCTGTTTGAACACATGCCAAAAACAGGACTCTGTTCTAAGGGAACCCGAATTATTTCTGCTGATCATTCTAAGGATTTTCAGAAGATGAATCCTGAAATTAAACCAAGTGAAAAGAGATTAACAGTGATGAAAAACTAAAATGTGGAAGGAATGCCTGAATACAGGCCGATAAATGCTATTGCTGTTAGAAAGGCTATAATTTCTAGCACCAATTAAATAGTTTTGAACCTTAGGAATGACATTTAATGCCTTTAATATAAGAACTGCATAACAAAGGAGGAAAGCACTAGGTGTATTAGGCCACTTAAGTTGGTTAAGTGTAACAGAGTGAACATGCCAATGAAAGGGCATCCCCTAAAAATTTCTGAATCCCCTAAAAGGAAAGAGGTTTAAACAAAAAATCTACACCAACTCAAATTATGATGTTTGAGATTAATTAATGAATAATGTAGCATGCTTTGCTTAAGTAAATGAAAAAGGGCTAAAGTGAGGCATAATTAATAATAAAAGTTTTAAGATTATTCGTATTATTTATGGGCACTGTATTTTACCTCACAACGTTACAATAAAGACATTAAAATAATAGGTCTATGGGAAATCTTCTTAAGTTCCCAAAATGTTTCCTGCAGGTCACTCATGGTACGAAATCTTTTCATTTGAACCAGAGGCAAAGGTACATTTGTGCACCCTTTTCATTTTGTGCTTCCTGTAGAACTCATAGGAACACTAAAACTGGAGGAGTTTTGGTGCTCAACCAAACCTTTTAGTTCATATGGAATATGAACTATTTCTTTCTTGAATAGTACCACACTGATTGAACAAATCCTGAAAAGAAAAGTTTAAGTATTCTTATTTGGCTGTGTGTGAGTTTTATTAGATAATAAAGTGGGGATTAATTCTGCAGAAAGGGTGTAACTGGTACAGATATAATTGTACTAAGTCAATACAGATTAAGAATTACATTTACTGAGATGCTGAATACCTAATTTTGATCCAAGCTTTATCAAACAGAAGGGAAAAATAAAGGACACCCCAGGTTTTATTCTCCTTCCATTTTCACTGGCAGCTACTTGGAGATAAGCAGTCCTGTTTCTGAAGGCATCTTCCCAAGAGGCACTTGGCAGACAATGCACTGCCTGCTGACTGCCTTCACACCGCGGGAATTGCTGCTTTCAGCCAACTGACTTCTGTACCAATTGAGAAGTCAGACAGAGAGGATGATAAAATCGTCTCGGCAACACCCTGACAGTCACCAGTAAGTCCAACTACACTGGAATGAAACAGCATTTTGGCAATTGCCTCTGCCTCCTCCTGCTCCCACCATCACAGAATGCCTGCTCGTTCCTCAACCGCTTCAGCTTCCAGTGCTAACTATTTTTCTCAGTGGTTTAGGCTATCACATCAAACTCGGAGACAGGGAGGTGCAGTGCAAGCACATACTCTCCTTGCCAGCTCTGCTGCAGAATCAGTAGCCATCAGCTGAGAAGACAGCTCCTAATGTCTTAAAACAGCATTCCAAGACAGCAGAGCTATCAAGGCCTTCTAAAGTCACAACATCAGTATTAGACCCTAAACATTTCTTGTTATTTTCCCTGGACAGCTAACTCAGGGCTTAAACATGTAAAATTTTACTCAGTTGAAACTGCCAATGTGGAATAGTTAAGAAATTCAATATTCCATTTAAAGGGTTCTTTTTTTAACACAGTATTAAGATACAAGTTAATTTATCAACCCCCTAGGGAGAAAGAAAGCATACAATGGCCAACATGGAATATACACTTTCAACCTGCAATTTCATTTTATTCATGAGAAGGACAGAGAATAGCAACATTATTAATACCACTTGGCTTTATACAACATTGTCCCAGACAGACTGACAGTGTAATGAATTCAAAGTATTCTTGTGCAGAAACAGATCAGACAAGATTTTTTTTTCAAACAAAGTTAAGAAATCAGTGTTTCATAGGGCACTGAAGAGTTGATTGAGGTCAGGGTTTCCACTGAGAGAAAGACCAGAAAAAATCGGCAGGGAACTTGGCAAAGTATCACAAAACCATGAGCATGTGTTGAAGACAAACTTCAAAAGAACCTCAAGAAAAAAATAATAGAATTATGGATCTTTTAAAAGAAAATATGGATTATATTCTTATTAAAAATAACCTGCTCTCCAAGTAAGAACAAATAAGTAAGAGGCAAAAATGGATGGAAAAACAAAATCTCACAAAAATAAGTTGTCAAATTTTAAACACCTCTGTAAAGGACGGTTGACAATAAAGTTTAATATCAGCCTCACAGGAAAACATTATTCATATGAGACACAATGAAGAAAAGACAAAAAGATGGAAAGATGTAAGCATCAGAGCTAATTGTGGACCATGAAGTTGGCTGAAGAATGATATGACAGGCTGGTGGTACTCAGCACTGGATTCTTCAAATGCAGCTCACAAACAGGAGAGAGAGGGCAGAGAAACTTATTCAGAGTAAGGGAATTTGAAAGTATTGTAGATTTTTCTAATGCTCCTATCAATAAAATATGAAATGTTCAGATGAAAATGCAGAAAAAGATTGGCAAAAGAGGAAAAGTACTGAAAAGATTGGGCAATATTTGGTGCAGGTAAATTAGAACTATAACGCTAATTTTCTTGCAGTGTGCACAAGAATCTGGTAGTATTATAAAGATGAGTGAACAAATAATAATTTGGCTGTTAAAGCCTGTACATCCTTCAGAAAACAACAGGGAGCCAGCACATTTCTTTTTCCCCCTCTCCCTGAGAAGTGGGGAGCTCCTGCCAAAGCATGTGCTTCAAATGGTGATTAAGGTAATAAAGCCATGTGTGTGGGAACTGCGTAGTGGTGCTGGAAATGCAGCGCTCACTGTACCCTTCTGCCTCGTGCTCAGCAACTCCCCAGCATTCCTAAAGCTGCCGTGACAGCACGGGCTCATCTCTTCAAGTGTTTACTGTCAGCTACCATCTTGGCTTACTGACAACATTAGCGCCTAAGAAATAAGTGAAAAAACAGATTATTTTGTGGGATACAATCGTTCTTTTCACTCTAATCTCAAGGGGTTGCTATAAGCAACAGTTGCAGAGTAGTGCTTTAAAAATGAAGCTTTAAAACACTTCTTACTGTATGATAACAATACTGGAATGTCACAATCTTCCTGCATGTTGAATTTAGTTAAAAGCAGAGAGGACTGAAGTCTTTCATAGAGCAGCTTTAAAATGTGACATACAACCCGATTCAGTGTTCAGAAATGTCTGTGGATGGGATAATAGGATTACATTTACCAACTTCTGATTCCTGACAAAGTCATAACAGCTAAAAAAAAGGCCTAGGACTCTGCATGGATAGTTCAAGGAAAAACATGGTGCAACATGTACTGGCAGTTACATAATGCAAGTGAGTATTAGGTTGCAAAAGTCAAATGAAAGGAAACTAAAACTCCGTTGATAAAAACCTGATGACCAACTGCCATCTGGAATATTGTATGCAACTCTGGCCATTGAAGGTAAAAAAAAAAATAAAAAAAAAATTCCAAACCAAGTAATTCAGGGAAATAGGAAGAGATTAATTAAGACATGGAAGGTTTTGGCATACAAAAAGATTGAATGGAGTTGGAACATTAGTTCAGAGAAGAGACGAATGAAGATGGCATGCAAAATACAAGGTGACAGGAGAAAATATGTATGTGACTGCATTTTCCTTCCCTCAATAAAGACAAAGGAACATTACTGAAACTTTACAATGTATTTTTAACTGGAAGAGTTTGATCACACCTTCCTCCCCCAAAACTTATTATCTAACGTGAAGATATAAACATAGTAGGGTTTAAAGTAGATTGGATATTTAAAATAAAAACCTCTTTTCCATGAAAGCTATGCAAATTTTCAAGTTTCAGAACAACCTTGACTCATATTGGGAGGAAAGAAAATATCTGTGCCACTGGTATTTTATTTTGGAAGTTGTACATTTCTGTTTCCAAAATATTCTTTAGGGACAACGGATGCAGGCTGCTGTGTTGCAGAGCAGAAAGGCCTTGCAAAGTGAGGGCCTTGTTGCCCTTGTAAAATGCTTGCTCACTTCTGCTACTTTGGCTAACCAGAGAGCATTCTGGGAATGACTCAGCTAAACTAGAAGTGAAAAACAAGTTACATAACTGGAAAACAATTGTTAGAACCAATAAGTGCTCACACTGTGGGGTTAGTGATTGGTTACCCCTGACGCATGTGCCTATCGTGGTTTATGGTGGTTGGTTAAACACATTTGTTGTGCCTCACAAGTATGTAAACTCATAACAAAGTAACAGTTTAAGAATCCTGGATTTTTACAATAAAATGTCTTCGCTTATCACCATCTTATGGAGCCCATACCATTAATCACCGCACCACTGGCCAGAGTGGAGTGCTGGTTTGATCCAGTCTCAGACCTCCCTCACTTCATTATTGGTAAAACCTTTTTCACTCCATAAACCACTCATTTTCCAACCTCTTCTCTCTCTCTCTCTCATTCTCTTCCATGCTGAGATGCTAAATACACCTCCCACCCATGAGAATCATAAGACAACTATCACTAATTGTTTTCTTCACATTAAAGCAAAGAGCATAGCATAAAGCTTTCTCCATATAACCATCACAATATATTTATCTGTCAAAATTTTAATTCCTCTTCAACCTATTGACAAGGAAGCAGAAAAGATTCTGTGATTCTCATCAAATACTTACAAGATCCTCTACTCTAATTCTTCCACTGTTTATCCCTCAATTTCAGAGCATTTCACATGCCTCATCTTTCGTTCCTTTCTTTCTGTCTTTCTCCTGTACATTTCTCTCCTTACCTTCCATTCAACAGGAAAGTTTTGTTCTCTCTATAAGTGCAGCTTAACACTGGCTCAAATAATATCTTATGTCCTTTTTCCTGAGTTACTCAAAATCTATCACTGAAGCTCAGTTCTGTCATCACAACAACATTCACTGGTGTGCACCTGTTTAATACAAAATGATCACTAAAATTAGATTTTCTAACGTTCTAACTTTTACACCTCCTGAGTAAAATATTGTAATCTGCATTTTATTTAGTCAGAACCCATGAACGAGATACAATACAGAGAGATAACAGACAGTTTACACTGTATCAGTATGAACTATATACACTGTACGTATTTATATGAGTACATGTATATATCAATGTTTTATTGGATTATGGATCTCAGAATGTGAAAAAGCCTCACTCTGGAATGATGCCTAGCAGGAAACATTGAGCATTAGTTTGCAACCTGTTAAATGCTTAGCCAAATACTGAAGGTGTTGTTACATGCTTTTTTACTCTCCAGGACAATAAACTGCTGAAGAAATAAATGCTTAAAACTCAAGAGCATTTCTTACATCTCTAAGAAAAGTATAGTGAAAAAAGTCAGTCTTCAGTGTCTGTAATCAGTGGTTAGCTCCAGTGGTGACCAGCAGAAATATAGTGAGGAGTATTTGACACAAACTCCCTACTTCTTTCTTGCAATATTTTTCCTCCTCTATGTACATAGGTGGACATATGCAAGTAAAAACGTTGGTATACAGCTCATTAAATAATGAAAACAGTTATGTGCAGCCTTCCTGGCCACTGTGCATGGATTTTATGAAAGAGTCACTTTATTTGCAAGCAGAGGGATTTTCCTGAGAGTGGTGAAAGGTATAAGTATTTGTATTATAGAGCTGAATGACTTTATTGGATCTTGTAGGGTCAGCCAGGTCAGTATTAACAACAATAATAATGAACTGACAGACATGATTACTATTCACATCCTAAGAAGAAACCATGGTAGTTCCAGCCCTGTAATGTTCAAAAACACAGGTCAGATATCAACAAGCCAATTAAAATCTCATTGTGGAGCCCTAGGTTTAAACTTTCAAGACCATCTTATATTATCAAAATACTCACAAACTTTTTATTCTGAAAATTCTCTCCTACTCATTTACTTGTAACCAGACCCCACTCACCAGGTTGCTGTTGCAGCTACTTTCCCACTATTTCCCTGAAGGGAATTCCCAGCTTCCCTTCCAAAACACTGCCCCTGCTGATCCCAGAAGAGAAGGATGTTCATGATGCTGTGTCCCTGCCCATCTTGTCAGCAAGCTCCTATTTTGCTTTTGCTGCTCACCTGCATGGCAGCCAATGCAGCAATACCTTTCCTACTGTGCCCAAACAACCTCTCAGCCACATCGGTTTGGAGACTGCGGGCCCTGCAGCACCCTTGCTATGTCTGCTCTGCAGTCAGGACATGGCAGCACTTTTAGTATTATGAAATGTCACAGGACACTATCAGTGATTATGCTCTTCTGTCCACTGGTACATGGTATTAACACAATGACTACATCTTGCTCTTGCCTTCTCAGGTTACCCTGTGAGGATACTGCTTTAAGCAGAACACAATATTGGTGGTATTGATTGCTGATCTTTCATGCAAAGGTATGTCTCTCTAGTAGGAAGTCTGATGAATACAGGGACTGAAGATGAGTGTACAGTTTAACCCCAGCTGGCAACCAAGCCTCACACAGCTGTTCACTCATTCCCTCCACAATGGGATGGGAGAGAGGATCAGAAGGGTAAAACTGAGAAAACCCATGGGCTAAGACAGTTTAACAGGTAAAGCAAAAGCTGCATGCAAAAAAGCAAAACAAAGCACAGAATTCCTTCACCACTTCCCATGGGCAGGGAGGTGTTCAGCCATTCCCAGGAGAGCAGGGCTCTGTCACATATAACAGTGACTTGGGAAGACAAATGCCATCACTCTGAACCTCTCACCCTTCTTGCTTCTTCCCCCAGCTGTACATGCTGAGCATGATGCCACAGGGTATGGAATATCCCTTGGGTCAGCGGGGGTCAGCTGTGCTAGCTGTGTCCGCTCCCAAATCACTGTGCATCCCCACCCTCCTCTGGTGGAGTTGGGTGAGGAGCAGAAAAGGATTTGGTTCTGTGTAAGCATTGCTCAGCAGCAGCAAAAACATCTCTGAACTACCAACACTCTTTTCAAATTCAAAACATGGCCTCATGGTAGCTACTATGAAAAAAATTAACTCTATCCCGGCCAAAACCAGCACAGAAAGCAACCCTGAAGGCAACAGGCTTTACAGTCTGCAGTGAAAAGCTTTCATTTGTAGAAGAGCAAGAATTTCCAAACTCTTTTTAAAGCAATTCAGAATGCAGTTTACTCATGAAATATGAGTAGCACATGCAAAACTAACTCACAAGATATTATGAAGATATTAAAAAGCTTTCATATGCATTATTACACCTGCATATTTTTATTTATATCTGAAGTTGGAGGTATATACCAAAATTCCTACCCTACATAATGCATGAATTTGCACAAATAACAAAAACTAATACATAGGAAAAAGGTTTTGTGTAAGTTAACAGGAAAAAAAGTCAGATTACGCACATTTCAGTAATGGTTTCTGGAAGGTTCGTTGGGATCTCTGTAAGGCCTTTCCCACGACAGTCCACAATGTTGTTACTACAGGTGCATGCAGTAGGGCAGTGCAAGACACTGCAGGATGGAGCCATAAAGGACTGGTGACCTACAAAGGAAAGCATAACATTTAACACTTAATTGAAAAATTTAAGGCAGAACTTCTAAAATAAATATTGTAGCTTATCAATACTTTCAAATTGCATTAATTTAAACACACAGTTAATAGTAACATGTTGATACAACACAGAGAAGTGAAAGACAAATGCTCAACTTTTGTGCCAGCACTATATAATTTTTTCAACTTCTTTAGTTTCAGCCATTCAAAATCATCTTAAGAAGACTGTGATCCATTTTTCAGGTATATTTTATTTATTGATTGTTATTAAGAACTAATTACTGATTTATTTCGTTTTCAGAATGTTGTGTAGTATTAAAAAATGCATGTCAAGAGAAATGAATGAACTTTCCTATGAGCACTGAAGGTGACCTGCCAGTTTTGTTCTGTTCTGCCAATACGTATTTGAGTATGGCCCTTCAGTTATGTATCGCTTATAGACTTTTTGATGTTTTCATTCATTTCGTGATGTTTTCATTCAGGAACACAAAATGACATAAAAGTTTTGACCTCACTATCTTACTCTCACTCTTTTAGTTCAGCAGGCTTCTTCCTCCCAAAATCTGCCATTCTTACTAGCTCAGGTGGCTAATTTACATGAGTTCCCCCCTGATTCTTAGCGCTGTATGTTAAATCCAATATTTTTAATGGCATTTAAACTTAATAAATTAATATTTAGGTATGTTTTGGAAAGTAAAGACCTTTTTATTATATTTTCCTGCAAATAGATAGATTGCGCATTTTATAATATATTAATGCACTCATTCTTCTATCAAGTTAATGACATGGAATAGCTGTTTTGTAATGATACAAAAAGACAAAAAGGGATGGAGAAACGCACAACACCCTTTTCTCTCTTTTTAAAAGAAGTTAGAAAAAGCTAGAGACTGTTTTGAAATCCTCCAGGGGGAAAAGAAACAACTTCTTGTCTATGAAAACACAATTTAAGATCTCTCTCACAATATTCAATGCCATATATTAATATAGGAAGGGTACACTGATAATGGAAGTTGCAGCCAGTGTTGTTCCCACTTAAAACTTCATATAACAACTGTCCAAGTTTAAATTGCTGAAAAGATTAGTCTTTTGAGGCTGGTTTGGATGGGGCTCTGAGCAATATACTCTGATGGAAGGTGTCCCTGCCCAATGCAGGGGAATTGGAACTAGGGGATCTTCAACAACCCTTCCAAGCAAAACCATTCTATGATTGTATGAGTCAGAATTTTACAATACAATAATTTGATTTCACATTTATGTTTGTGTTACAAAAGTACAAACAGCTGCCAAATCTAATAATGCACTCTTTTTATACTATCAGGATAGGAAATGTTTCACCTACCTTTATCTGACAAAAATAAAGTGATCCAGGGAGAAAACATGGTTATTCCCCTTCCTAATAATCAGCATTATAATGATCAGGTTGTAAAACTGTTCTTGACACCCAGGCTCTGCAGCTATAACATTTACATGTAAGATATATGAAATTATCTTGTTAGGAGCCCTTTTAAGTGTACATAAAGGCAGAATTTGTGGCAACAATACTGTTAGCATTTGCTGTGCGAAGATGGCAGCGCCTTGCACTTTGATTTCAGAGGCTATTTAATAAGGACAGAACATTGTGTGCTCCATAAAACTTTTACAAACATAGATCTGTGAAAAATTTGGCATATTTGGCAATGGGCTTCTGGAGGTCTGCAGAAAATCAACCTGTATGAGAAACCCTGCTGAACCACTGAAAAGACAGCAATATTGCAGCTGTTTTTTAATGTTCTTGATGAAACTTGAAACAGTACACAAAATTTACAGAAAATTTTCAATCTGAGTCTAAAAATATTTAAATAAGAAAGATAAACTTGCCTTCTTCCTCATCTAGAAGATATGAATAAAGGAAAAAAATGGAATAGAGAAAATGTGATTAGTAATGAACTGTTAGTCATTTCATTATTTCATATTAAAAAATAACCTGATGCATTAAAGCATAACAGTAAAATTCAGAAAGTTACTTCGGGATTCTCAATAGTATTTAAATGTCAGAAAATAACAAGAAAAAATATCTACTTGTAAAGTTTTTTTTAAAATAACTCATTACTAATGGATTTATATTCTTAATCATTATAACTTTTATTTAATTTCCTGTATCTCTCCCCCACAATTATACTTTTAGAAGGTGATAAAATCTACATGAATGCAAATATTTACCCAAAATTTGTAAGAACAAAAGCACCCCCACACAAGATACAAACACCAATAAAAATGATTAGGTTTTTCTTAACAAGCATGAATGTTTGGATGATGCAAAAGCTAATAAAAGCCAACACGCAGCACGAGCAGCCACCCCTGAGCTGTGAGCAGGTGCGGTTCAAAGCAGGGCTCCAGGAGTGAGCCAGTTTCTCTTACCGCTGCAGACAAACTCGCGCTTCTGCACCTCGGCCACGTTGTGCCCGCGCAGGTGGGACGGTGCCATGCACTGCGTGTAGAGCCCGACCCGCGGCCGCTGCCGCAGCCAGTCCGACAGCCAGGCCAGGTGGCAATCGCAGTACAGGTTGTTGGAGTGGAGGCGACTGCATGGAATGAAACAAGGCAATGCCTTTAAGTGAGGAAGAACAAACAGAAAAGCAGCCAGTTTGCCCAGCCCACCCTTCAGCAAGCCCATATGCCCATAATGAGGACTGTAACATCTTTCATTGAACGTCTGGGAGTTACAAGTTAATAAATAAAATTATACAAGCAGCAAAATTACTTTTTATTTGTGGTCTAATTAAGTGGAAGAAAAAAAGAAAGCTTCCTATAAATTAACTTTTCTGTAGTTTCCTGTTTCTTGTTTAAAAGAAAGGAGTGAATATACAAAAGCTTGAAAGCTGACATGGGACTCTTTAGTTCAGATCTGTAGAAACAGTGAATAAGACAAAAATGTGTCAAGAAATTTGCCCTATAGTGATATTATAAGGTCAGAAAAAAGGGTTATTAAAAGATTTGGTTTCCAATTAGATATATGTGGAAGTCTGATCATTATTAGTCTCTATAGAAACAGCCTGAAAGAACCCTTTAACAGGTCATACCCATTTTCTGCTGAACAAGATAGCATAATAAGTCAAAATAAAGCACCTTCTTTCACATCTTTTTTCTGATTTCCTCTCTTTTTTTTTTTTTTTTTTTTGTTTTTTTAATAGCAGAAAGTGGGATTAGCTGCTTTTGACTACTAGGCATCTACGTTCTAAGCAATGCCTGAAATTAAAAGACCAAATGGAAGCAAGTGATGGAATTAAGAAAGTTGTCTCTCTGTTGGTGTGGTCTGACACAAGACCATGGCTCCTCGCCAAGCGGCAAAAAGTACTTTGCCATTGATAAAATATCAGACAAATATATTCACTAAACTGGGTAAATTATTCTTCTCTGGCTATCACATTTTCTTAAACTACCGAAAAGGATGTCCATAGCTATAAATCAAATTATAACTCACAATCATACATAACAGGGAAATGCCATTTTGGTCCTTTTTAGCTGATGTGCTCAATCCTAACTAAACGGGAAAGGAAGTGCAGGAAATCGAGAATGTAGACAAAGAGTCCAATTAAGCCATTACAGAATAAATCTGCAAAGCAACATGAAATACGTAAACAACATAAACAAAATATTAACTAACACTTTTTTCCCTCCATAGATGACTAGAAATTAAAGGCAATATATTTTCCTGTACTAATTCTTGGGTGGATCCTTTGCAAATACAGCTCACAATACAGCACACTCATTCAGTGCAATCTGTGGCCAGCTGCAGGCAAGAACACCATTGCAAATCAGAACTAACGCCACTGAAATCAATACAGTTATACAAGCATATACTAACTGCAAATGGGATGTTACAGCTATAATCCAGGACTCTGTGTGTCCAGTTTATTTCGTGTCTAAAATATATTTTTAGAGGATGAAATATCCTAACTAAAGAAGATGTAAACATTGGGCATTTGATTAACTCTATTTTATGGTTCAAAACAGCAGCTGTATTTGAAAGTTTGTAAGACGTACAGAATGCACATTTTCAAGAGTAAGACCTGAAAGAACAGAATGAACTTCTATTATCAAAATCTAGCTGAGATCACCAAAAGACCATGGTCAACAGTATTTAACTACTCTCATATTTGTCCAAGCAAGAATAGTTGCAATTCTGTTACAAAATCAACAGAACTACTCACTTGTATGAAGTTTTGTTGGGTACAATCATTATGTTAACCCAGGTGAATAGTCCTACTGATTTCAGAACAGTTGTGCAACTCAACATGGGTAAAAGCAAGTAGACAGGCTTTTTGTAAAAGCAGTTCTTTAACACTAACAGCTACTGTTGAGCTCTGATAGAAACATCCCATTCATTTTTAATTCCCACTTCGTTGGAAAATCTGTTTGAAAGTGACTCTGGACTAAGCCTGGCTTTGCAACTCAACACAATATAGATTTATTTGTAGTCGGTATAAATATACCAAAACATAATTCCAGCCTGTATGACTTGCATACACACTCTTTTCACTGTGCTTTGTTTTAGAAGCCTGAAGTGCTACTCTGTGAAAGTCATAACCTCTAAAAATGGAGACC
The DNA here is from genome assembly GCA_013397935.1 of Dasyornis broadbenti. NCBI lineage: Eukaryota > Metazoa > Chordata > Aves > Passeriformes > Dasyornithidae > Dasyornis > Dasyornis broadbenti. The sequence goes on from VZRN01000467.1 coordinate 2,336,684, forward strand.
TTAGTGTAAATGCTGACACAACTTTAATTATAATAGCACTACCGGATGATGCTATAATTTTATGTTACAAAGAATGTTGGCAAGCCAGTTTAGTTTAATTAGGTCTGCTAGCAGTACAGTAATAAAAGCATAAAGATTTCCCATTTATCACATCTGACAGTCAATCAAAGAATCTCCAGTGTTCCTAAATGAAACGTGACCCATTCAATAGCTCAAAGTAAAACAATTTTTTGACTTTCAAAAAACATCAATTTATTTCTCTATATAGCTGTAACATGTAAAAAGCATTCCCCCTGTCCTCATCGTTTTTTGGTTAGAAGGTGAAGCTTTTCTGTGACTGAGTAAAGCAATATGGAAATCCCATTTGGGAAGAGGCCATGAGACCATTTTCATAGAGTTATTCATCTCATGTCCTAAAAAAGTTTATGGAAATGGATACAACTGCTTCTTTATCTCCTGAGCCCCAAGTATAGCTTGGGATCACATGTTAGGTTTACCATTCAGAAATAGCTTCCATAGGTGCACACACAGACTTCATGCTCGTCAGCCTCGTGAGAGATCAACATTTTTTATTTGAGCTTGTGCTTGCTTGCCTATATATGTATTTATAGATCGCTGAAAAAACTTTATAGAGGTAAAAATAATATGTTGGACTGATAAAAATGGCAGCCAGTTTCAGTGGGACTACTCACAATGTTCTGAGTTTGGGCATATGGTTGAAACTTGCCACGGACAGTCGAGTGATGTTGTTATTGTTGAGAGTGCTGCAAAGCCAAGAAGAAGCAAGTTAATATGTTAGAGTTTTGTCACATTTATAAAAGACACAGCTAATGGAAGTCATGGTGTACTGTTTTTAGGGATGGGTGTCAGGAAAAAGACTCCACACCTTTAGTTACATTTTCCCTCACTGTTGAATCCGTAACAAAATACTATAGTTTTACCATTAACAGTCCTAAGTAAGAGGTCCTAGCAGCCTATGATTCACTCAAACGGAACTCCCACCAATACTGATAACATCTATGGCATTCAAGCCAAACTTGACATCCCGAGGTAAAGAAGAGAGTCCTTTGAGAAAATGTCTAAGTTCTAAGATGCTTATTTCTCTTTCTAGATTCTGACAGTCTGGTTTTTGAAAGGTGATACAAGATGAATGTTTTTTCCAAGAATTTTAGGAAAAGATTAACTCTGGGCTGCAGTTAGGTTTTGTATGGAATGAGTTGCAATAGATGATCCAGAGCTTCATGAACAATAGGAGAGTTTCCAACATGATAGACGGAGTCAGGAATTATAATATTTTAGCAAAGTAATAATTTAAATTTCAGACAAGGTGTTGGGAAATTGAGATAGTAACTAGAAACAAATCTTAGCCAATTCTTGGCTACACAGGCCCATTATACTCAGTAAACGCAGTTTGTAAAGATACAGGAACTTTATGAATTAATGTTCAGTTACATGTTGCTTTTAGGCTGGAAATTAAATGCAAACAAGCTTGACTCCAGAAAAAAAGAAGCAGGCAATAGAATTTACAGTTCTGACTTAGAGATTACTCATTTGGGCAGAATAGAAAATGATCTCTATATAACTAAAACAGTAATTAATAATAATTCCCACTGAAAAAAGTTTTTTCCCTTTTTCAACAGAAAGTATTTTACTTTTTCCTTTTGTTTTTTTTTAAAGCACAAGCAGTAAGTTATGCCTATTTTGCACAAATTTTTAAGTACTCTCTGATCTTGAAACACAGAAAGGTAAATTCACAGCACCGTGACCAGGATCAGGCTATATATCTCCACATTAACCAAGCAATTAATTACTGGTGCAATGTGCTGCATTTTACCTTTGTGTGCTTACTCATTCCATGTACTAAATCTTTTCTTCTCTGTGCACAAGGGATCTCCCCTGTGTGATCTTAGGGATACATAAACAGAGAGGAGAATAATAAAAAATAAAATAAAATAAAATAAAATAAAATAAATTTTAGAAAAAGTCGGAGAATTGTGCCTTTTTTCAAAACATAACAAAAATGAAACAACAAAAAATGGCCAACTGGGTACATCCACGTAAGGTGTCTTAATGAATAAATGTCAGTAAATTGTGGCAGAGATTTCTTACAATGTCCACCTGGTAAATGATGGCTCCCACAGTTCTCTCTGCATAACTTCTTACAAGATTTTAAATCATATCTTTTCAATGAAAAGAAGGGAAATCAGTCCATATTTCCACAGCTGTTAAGAGAAGATGTATCTGCCAACGTTTTTATTCCCAATTTCAACTGTTTGATATTTCCCTTGCTGTTTTGTATATATGTGTTATTAATTTATTTTTGCAAGGGTAAAGAAAATTAGATATAGGAGCAGAAGGAAGGGATACATAAGGAATTAAATGATTTTTATAGCTCTGTGTAATGATAAAAATGCTTGATTTCATTACAGAGATGTAATTTAAAAAGTTGGCTCAATACTTTTACTTAAGTGTTACATACTATAGCAAAGACTGTGATGACTGACATTTTTTCTATTTTATAGACACTTCCTTTTTTTTTAACATGTCAGCATTATATTTTCCCATAGTCTATTTTCCAAATACAGCAGATTTCCCATGGTAAAAAAAAAAAAAAAAAAAAAAAAAAAAAAAAAAAAAAAAAAGACAAAGGAAAACTAACATTTCACAGAAATTCACAGGAAGGTATATTCAGGTTATATTGTATCTTTAATACTAACAGCCTCTAAAATTCTACAATTATTTAACCACGATATAAGACCTGTTACTTTGGTAAGCATTTCAAACTGTCACTAAACAGCATTACAATCTATTTAAAAGCTTTACCTCATACCTGAAGTTTGAAGTAATATACATTTTCTGTGCTTAGTTAGAATAATTGACTCCAAATGAAACCAATATGCATAGTTTTATTTGCTACTCAGTGCAAATACAGTATGGTCTGATCTACACATCTTTCATTCTTTAAGCCATATTGTAAAGGAAGCTTAATTAGACACAAAATCTTCAGTAGAGTTTGAAATATCGATCTCAATTTCTTAAAAAGCTATGAATCTTTACATCAATCTTATCACATAACATAATTCAAGATAGCAAACATTTATTTGTGTATTTGAACAATGCTAATAGACTATGTATATTCATTCACAAAAATTCTAACTACCTACTTTTCAGCAGACTACTATTTCAGGTTTCTTTCCTCTTCCTTCCACTCACTGAAATCAATGTAAAAATTTTACCCTGACCTCAACTGCGAGGATGACCTTTTAAGAACACTAAAACTGCAAGCATAAAAAAATGCAGAAAACATTTGATTTTTTTTCTTTTTAATAAACATTCCTACTCATAAAGAACTTGCACTTGTAAGGAAAGGCTTGTATTAAACAAAAAACAACCACCAAACAACAAAAAAACCAAAACCAAACCATAATAAGCAGATTAAACATCACTGCAAAAAATATTCTGTCACATATATGAGTTCCAAACATAATCTCAGAGAACATCACATTTACTGACAGACCAGTAATCATCAACTTAACAATTAGATGTAGTATTGAACCTACAGTATATTTTACATGGCTTTATACCAGAGAGTTAACAATAGGCTTGTTATTCTATGACTGCAAAGTAAAAATAATAATATTAACAAATTTGGCTGCCAGTTTCATTCACTCATAAGTATGACCAACTAGTGCTTAATAATAAAAAACTTTACCACCAGCTCTCACATACTCTTTAGTTTCTTAGACACATAGACATTATCTATTACCAGAGAAGCTTCTGTATTTCAGAATATTTTAAAAAAATGAAAAACCCAAACACAATAAAACCCATTTCCCCACCCTCCTCAAGTTGTAATTTATCAAGTATGATTCAAATTACCATGAAGCAACTCACTGATACACAAATTCTTTCACTTCTCTAATGATGGAAATCCAGAAAAAAATGTGTCATTTTGACTGACAGAGCAAATATTTCAGGAATGTGTCCTGTGCCTCAGATTCTTTAACAACTAAGTCACTTTGCTCATTACAGTAACTATTCTCAGATAATAATTTTATTACCTTTAACCTCACTGATAGCCACTTGAAGAAAGTGAAAAAGTATGCAAAGAAGTGTTGCAATAATAATCTTCTGTGACACAAAAGAAGATATTTTCCTACACATACGTATGTATTTATGCACATAAACTTAAAATGTTTTAAAAAGGAACTATTAACATGGACATGCTAAATATCTTTACATATAGCAGCAGTGTTTGCTAGAAAGTGCCTCCTTGAAAACATCCAAATTGTCAAATATATATAGCATATTGTTCCTTACACAGTCTGAAAGATCAAATTGATATTGAGTATACAACAAAAGCAATCCTGAAAACGTTCAGTTCATCAACAGTAATAGATAATTTACAAAATTAATTGGGTTCATTAACACTGCTTCCCTCCCCCTTTTTAAAATGAAATATATATTTTCTTACAGTATCTGCCAGTGGCTTTTTTATTATCATGTTTAATGGCAGTCTTGCAGAGTAAAGGAGTATCTCTGCCTCTCCATATCTTACCATTTTACAGCACATCGCAGTGGATTATTTTAAGACATATTTTCAGTAGACCATCCTGACACCAGGCTGCAGCTTGCAGATAAGCTTCTACATTAGTACTCCCCAGATACTGAGCTCTTGCTACAAGTAAGAGATACAAGGAATACTTACAGCACTTCCAGGTCACGCAGAGCCCTAAATGCCCCATCTTCAATACAGCTGATCTGGTTGTAATCCAGTTGCCTGTTAAACAGATTAGGAAGGCATTTGTAAGGGAGAAGCGTGCTGGCAAGGAGAGGTGCAAGGGAAGCCTCCCGAAGGGGCAGCAGAGCCAGGCCATGCGAAGGGAAAGGCTCTGGCCATCCCTGCTGCCCGCTCCAGGCTGTCGCACGGTGCGCTGGCCTGCACACTGCCACAGAAATCCCTTTTTGTTCTCAACTGCCTGCGCAAAACAGCAGCGCTGGGAAGGCTCCAGTAAATAATAACTGCACCTTATATTAAATGCCAAAGGAATGCAATTTCATTACATCAAGAAAAGCTATCCATTAAAAGCTCTCAGCGTCATCTTGCTGAAACAATTTCATTAAGGTAAAGGACGGTAAATCACTTAATGTCACACGCATCCCCTCAGTGACCTAACAGAATCCATTTATCAGAGCAGCCCAGCTGCATGTTAATTCCACCCGCCGCGGCAGGGACCAGGGACAGACACCAGTTTTAGGGGTCTCCCTGCATGTGTGCATGCCTGGAGCGGGTGGGAGTTGTTATCCCCGGGTATGTGGGGGATTTAGAATAATTACATCCTAGAATATGTCTACATGTAGAAATAACAGTGTCCAAGGCATTTACAGACTTGTTTACTTATCTCCTTTAATTCTGCTCCAAATGAAAGGAGCGTTTCTGCTGTAACTTCAGAATCTGGTTTTCTACGGACTTTGTGCTGTCTGCAATTATATGCAGATAGTATGTTGTAATGGAGCACTTGAATTCTAGACATAAAACTCAGCAATCCATCCCATACATTATTAATACTTAAGTATTAAGTTATGAAAAATTTAGATTCGTTTCTCTGAAGAATATTATTACCTTTTCAATTCAAAACATTGATACGGCGCATACAGCCCAATTAAAAATTTCTGCCTAAATTAACAACCATGCAAATATAAAATCACACTTCTTCTACTGATAAAGTTTCCCTATAAATACTGAAATGTCTTATGCATTTCAGAGCATGACTTGCAATGCAAAGATGATAAAACCTCACTTTAAAAAACTTCTCCAAGCTGGTAGCTTGTCAGTATCAAATAATGTATATGAGTAAATGTGTGTGAACAATACTAAGAAAATGAACAAAATACAAATGAACTCTGCCCTTCTGTCTTCAATTATATATTAGCTAGCAGGGCTAATGACACTTTTACTAAAGCATTTTCTATGATTCTTCTGAATCTATGATAAAATTTTACTTTATTAATAAATCATCACACCCACTGCCAAATGTAATGTACCAACTTCTATAAAGTTCTTCCAGTTTCATCTGAATTACTACTACAAGGGAATAAAATATTGTCATAATTGTAACAGTGCCTGTGTTTCTGTGTACTGAAAGCTAAATGCAAACTATCAGTTGCTGAATATGATCTTTAATCATTTTGGTGCAATGTTACAACACCAGTGCTGCAGTGTTGGAATACTTAACTCTACTTTCTAAGGCTTCTTCAATTTTTACTAATGAATTTCATTTAACAATTAAGCTAATAGCCTTTTTATTTTAAAGAGGTAAAATATATATACAGTACAATTCTCTAACCTCTCGAACAATTTATCAAAGCTATTTAAATTACTACAATGGCATGAAATGTTACCCTTGACACAATACAAAAGAGAAATTGTTTCCAGACAAATTGGAAAAATCTTTTAATGTCATCAAATTTGCCTAATGCAGTCTGCAGGTTAATCTGTAAAAGGGTGAGCTGTATGTTTGCCCATATCTTATTATCCTTAGCTGTCAATGTATAAATCAGTGCTGACACAGCTTCTTCTAAATCATCCGTATTATACACAAAGGAAAATCTTTTAAAGCGGAGAAAGCACTTGAGCAAATCTTGTCCTACGCAAACTGAAAGGCAGATTTCTTCCACTAGACTGGCAGCAGTTGTGGTGATCCCGAAAACTTTTGGACTTCTTCATTTAATGAGTCACCATGATCACTACCTTAAGTGAAGGGTGAGTTGTTTCCGTTTAAACCTTCTTACCAGAAAGATTACTCTGTTTGAACTAACAAATTGGTTTCAGTTTGAAGAAGGGAAGTTTGCAGATGGGAGAGGAAAAATATTCCCTAATTTTAAAAATTACTGTCTTTGAAAGATGCTACCATCTTTATGTTTTAGATTATCTTTCATCAGTTATAACCACGATATAAATTGACTTAACACACACCATGAAGAACAATTGGCAAGACACATATATCCAAATATAGTTCTTGTTTTTTTCTTTAAGCTATGAAAGGAACATGATTTGAAGATTATGTGACCACTTTGAATAGCAAATAATGGAAAAAATAAAGGGTAAGGGTAAGGATACCTACACTGCATATATGACCCAAACAGAAAGTTAGACAATATTCCACAACCAGCATAACATTAACTTATGATGTCCTTCTAACAGATATACTGAAACAGTCTGATTGCTTTTCTTTTTTTTTTGCTAAAACTGGTTCTTGATAGCATATATGTATTAAACTATGTCTTAAGGCACAAGCAAAAATACTAGAAATTAAAAAGTACATATTCATGTAATTTTAAGTTACATTTTATAGTTTATTTTAAGCATGACTTTCAAAGCCACATTTAAAAATCTCCAATACCATAATAAAACCTTTCTCACCACTAAGGTATTGAGTATACAATAACCCTAATTCCATCTTCGAAAGCTGTTTTTTTTTTCCCCTAAGACCTGTTTTTCTTCTTTTCAAATCATTACAACATTCTGAAACCCAAAGCTGATCAGACATGGACCAGCAACTCTGGCCGATTTTCATCCTTCCCCTCTCCCCAGCTTCTGTTCATCATCTTCCTGCCTGCTCTATCTCCATTTTGGGTCTTTTCTATTGGGATCTGTCCATGCTTTTGTAAAGTTGCTGTTCCTTTCTGCTTCCGACATTCACAAAACTTCATCAGTGCCATTCCTGTGAAGCTCATAAAATACCAAACAACAGCTGTCACATTCAAAATCTTTCTATCATCACAGAGAATTAACTGGATTTTGCACCGATGTCTGCAGCATTACCTGGGTGTTTCATATACTTACTAATCTCCTGCTACTTAAAATGTCAATGTTTATGTGAGTTCAGCAATAAGAACTAGTAAGAATAATAAGCATTCAACTAATAATAAAGTGTCTGCTTTAAAAGGCTTTTTATTTATTGCTGTTGTGGATACATCTTATGCCGCAGAAACATTGCTAACTTATATTTTCTCCCTTTTGGCCTATGTTGCCTACCAGATAATGATAAATAAACATCTTAAAATAAACTTTGTTATCCCACAAGAACATTTACTGACTAACAGAAGATGTTGCATACATTTAAAAACTACTACCCTTTCACAGGAAAAATCTGTCATCTGCATCTTGACAGAGAAAACGTTTACTCATTCCTAGACAGTAAAAAGTTGGAACAATCCAAACAATTGTCTGCTTTACTCTCCTATTCTTCACAGTTTGAGGACACTTTTTTGTCCCGTGCTAGAGAGCTACTTTTTACAACATATTTGTATTTCTTATTTCTTACTTCTAAATTTCAGTTTCAAGACAAATCAATAATTTTAGAGGAATTAGTTAAAAATTATGTAAACAAAATCATGCCAGAATTTATTCTGTTTTTATCAAACCTCAAAGAACTGCTTGTTTCCCATGAATATTACTATTTATGTCCAAGTAACACATAATTGCTGAACCAATTGGAAGAGAGAACAGATCTATAATTCAATTGCTCAATCCCCTAAAAATTGTCTAGCACACTGCTTGGTTAATCCCAGAATTATCTCATAAAAGGAAAATAATATTTAAAAAGTAAAAATTAAACAGAAGAAAGTAACCAAAAGGAGAATGTACACAAAATGAACAATCTATATGTTATATGATCCAAAGATACTATGATGAGTATGAAATATTTTTTTTAAAAAACCCAAAACTTTAAAAATAGTACTGAAATGCTATCTACTTTAACAGTCAGAAAAAACAAGTCATATTTTTTTTTTCCCAAAGGCCACGAGGTCACCAACCTGCTTGGCAACAAGAGGTTTAGGAGGCCCTAGAAAAATGTACCTATTCTTTCCTTCATGGCTTCAGAGCAATGTTTTATTGTAATAAAAATCTTAAGCATACACAGAATATATTTCACTAACACCCTGTGAAATTCCTTCTTGATGTAAGCTTTAAACGCTGAATAGACTAGCAGCCCAATTGAGACTCCCAGTAGAGCAAGCATGAGAAATAGCGAATTCTAGGTTATTTAAGCATATCTTAGACAAGCAATGCATTGGAAACAGCATCTGTACAGATGAATAGACAAATATATTTCTAGTCACAGTGGAATTTTATGCATAATTGGAGAAGAAATAAGTAATTAGAACATCTTCAGCAGGACTCTCTTTTTCAACTGCTAATAATGGAAATTAAAAAAAAAAGTCCAATTGTTCCCCAAAAAGATTAATAAAAACTTCATTTATGTCTTCACTGGCAGTTTTAAATCTTTCACAATCAGCATAAAAGAGGCATTAAAGCAACACAAAGTAATATCCATCAAGGTTTTGGACAAAGGTTAGTATAATGGGAAGGACATCGACTGGATGCTAGTGACTGTCTCCCTCTTCACTAATTCTTCATTTTACCAGGCAATTTAATCTGTGAAGCTACTACATTGCCCTGCAGCCTTTATCCCTGGCATGACAGCTACAGTCTCACCTGGCTGCTGGGAAAAAATGGAACCAAACAAACACAAAGAAGTGGGTAGTTGAAAGAAAGGCCAAGAGCATGACAAGAAAAACAGCACAAGATCCTTGCATGAGATACAATGAAAATGTGCCCTGCTATTTCTGGTAACATTTGAGGTTGTATATATGTAGCATCACAATTCTACCACGATATTGGTATACTCCTTTCCATCCTCTGCCAAGCACTGATTACACAAAGAAAGACAAAATTGGAATATTATAAAATTTTACACACTTGAAATAGAAAAATCATAATGCCAAAATCTACTCAAAAGGAGAGCACAGCACTATTGTTTTTTCAGTGGTGCTCTATATTGGTTTGTAACTCAGTTATTTTTCTTTCTAATTCAACCAGATTCAAAAAATAACCACACCCAATCTTACAATCTGGGCACCAAAAGCACTTCCTTACCATCTTAAATACAAAAAAAAAAAAAA
>VZRN01000467.1:2349142-2372402 GCA_013397935.1 Dasyornis broadbenti
TTTTTACCTTGGGACAAGTAATATCTGTACTATTTATCCTATCACAGTAAAAAACATGCCACAGATATGATTTGTAATTTGTTGCAATGTTACGGCGTTTATGATTTTATTTCTTTTAATTATCTCCCCAAAAGAGAAAGGCTTTAAAGGACAGATCTACTGTTTTATGCAAGTTTAGAAATAATTCAGGATCCTTAGCTTGAAAATACACACCGAGATAAAAATAGTATCTCAGATAGAGATTAGCATCCTCATGCAGTTTCCGACTGGAGTTTTCTTACAATATATAAGTACACTTATATTCTAAACTACTGCTTTGCCACTGGAATATTCTCAATGATGCTGCTATTTTTACTACCAAAGTTCCTTTCTGTATAAATTTTCAAATATAAAAGATCATGCAGAAAAATGCAGGCTTCTTGCAGCCAAGCCTCTTTTTGACCATGTATAGTGATGGGACTAGTTCTGAATAAAATCTCATCAACTGTCAATTAAACAAAGTAACAAAGCTACTTTGAGAAACACTTGCATGTTTTAGAACACAATAGAGTTGAACATAACTTTTTCCACTGAGGTACAATAGAATTTCACTGCAGAGAAGAACTAGAGTAGGCCAAATTCTTGGGCATTCTGCTAAATCTTCAAAAAGACATTTTCCTCATCAATTTGTGTGCAGTGCTGCAGGCACCAGAAGGAAGTGGAGTCCATCACAGGAAGACAGAAATGGAAAGGGCTTCCTGTCCCATCCTCTCCCCCTGGGGACACCTCACAACCCTCCCTTCACAATCACAGAGCACTCTGTTTTCAAAGCAGTTCAACTACAAAGTTTGTCTTTCTTTTTAACACTGACAACTTTAATTAATAAAAACTACTTCAGCAGAAATTACATGAAAGCTTCCTATAATAACTTAATATTTCCCTATATTTATTGATGCCACATAAGCTAGCAATCATACTTTTTTACAGTTGCAACATGCTGGAAGCTTCATAGTATTTCTGGAACCCACTACTGTATGTCCTCTGTCTTTGCTGGTTTTTAATAAGTGATGAGTCCTTAGCTTATAGCAGAGGTTACAGCTTCTGAGAGCATGACCTTTTGTTTCCTACTACAGAAGTTCATCCCAGTCTTCAGGTTGTTCAGCTTGTTCAATCCACTAAACTGACCTATCACTCTGAACAGAAAGTTGAAAAGTCACAGCTTTGCTTTGTCTTGAAACTCACATATTTCCACATTCAGAAACCATAAGAATTCAAAACCTGCCCATGAACTTCAAAGTCACCATCTCCAGGAAAGCAAGCATCTTTCTTTCAGAAAAGACAACAGAAAAAAATTGAGCGAGAAAAATAGTCACATAAGTACAAAAACATATGCTAGCAAAACTAGATAATAGTATGACCTTTCTTTTATGCAAGCAAACAAAAGGCAAACTTTTAAAACCAAGGCAAAATGATTTTTTCCACATGAAACCACAAAATGTTTCAAATTGCCTGACATCCAAATATTAAACTCAATTTTCATAAACTAGTAGTTATAATGCCATGTTGTCTTCAACTCTGTTTCAATATTTTGCATTTCCATATGGCAATTTTAGGATATTTAAGATATGTTAAAGTATTTTGCCAAAGTAAATGATAAGTATTGGTTTTATGTTGAGATTGCTTAAGTAGCTACAACAGTGCTTAGAAAAAAGATTTCTGATACAACAAAAGAGCACTGTATCAGTAAAGCATTATGATCAGAATATATTGTAGGAAAAAAATACTTACAGATTTTTTATGTCTACTGCTCCTCGGAATGCCTTCCTTGGTATTGCTTGAATCTGATTTTCACTGAGATCACTAAGAAAAAAAAAAAAATTAAATGTAAAAATGCTATATATATATATATTTAGTTCCATGTATAACAAAAAGGAAATGCAAGAAAACAATTTCAGCCATTATGGTTCAGTCAATATTTCCAATGAAGCTTATTTTATTACATTAACTGATTTATAATTGAAGAAAAAGAAGTAGCAGTAATAGTCAGATTAGTTTATCTGTGTCGCACTAAGTAGTTCCTTTAGAAAACAGCAACATATATACCAAAAAAAAAAAAAAAGAAAAAGGCGGAAGTGAGTATTTTCACTTTTCAACCATTCCAAATCCATGTTTGATAGTATGTTCAGCTTTATGTAAGAATGAAATCCAGCAAAAGAACAAATACTGAGCTATTGAGAAACAGCTCTGAAGCTGTATAATGAGATCAATATGTTTCTGACTTTTGTTTCAGTGTCAAGCATCATATATTACAAAAGAAAGCACAATGTATTTTAAAAGAAGGAATTAAAATATATTCTGCAGCAGATATCTTAATGTTTCTCCTTAAAATCCCTGTACGACCCGCTGTACCACACTACCTGAAGCTATTATCTTTTACAAAAGAGAAATATTATTAAAATGCTTATAAAATTATTATTCATTAGTGGGTTTTTTGCTATCAATAAAAATTTTTTTCTGAAATCCAGACGTATTTTTGTCCTTCACAGGTCAATACTGGAAATAAAATGTAGAGAACTGAAGACAGTAGCAGAGGAAAAAATAAAACAAAAGCAAACTAGGATGCAGAACTTTTCAATTATGCTATGCACTATTAACAATAATGCAGTGCAATAGAAGATGACCAATACATTAAAGTCTTTATTGCTGTATCTATACCACATGCAGATTGGAGGTTTCACTTCAGACAGTAGTTTGCTACCCTGGACCAAATACACCTATCACACATGGTACACAAATGTTTGAAGTCTTGCAAAGGGGCCTATCTACCTTGGTGTATTAAAATTATGAAATCTGATCTTCTTTTGGAAGCCTTCCAAGATGCACCTATCTGTATGCAGTATGGGGAACACAATTACATGAAGAAGCTTTCTTGACCATCTGAATAAAATGTACAGAGAAATCAGATGCTTACAGGTGTCTCTAGAGAGGGATTTTAAGTACATTTGCACAGCAGTTTTCTTGTGGTTTACTAGAAATCATTTTGCTAAAACCAATCCAGGATCTTCACTCCAAAAGCGCTCCAAATGCAGTACAACTCCTAGCAGGAGTAAAGTTTCTCTGTCTTGAGCTTCAGACCCATCTTTGGCGGACCTTTTTCAGAGAGAGTTTTTAGAGTAACATTGTAAAACTGCACAGAAAAAAGATATCTAGCTCACAGTAGGTGAACAAGCAAAAATCATTTAGTTGATTAGACATGAAAAAATCATGCTTTTGATATATCCTTTCTCTAAAATGTAATCTAGCATGAGCCCATATTTTCAGTTCTGAGCAATCACTCCTGAGATCCCTTTCAGATTTATGAACTCACAAAAAATAATCTGAGTGCTTTATAAAACCCCATGCTGCCCAACTTTAACAAAATTTATATCAATATAATTATTTTGAAAATAATTCCACATACATTGACAGCAATTTTGTTTTATCCAATTCATATTTAATTTATGGATAATCACTTTCTATTTACTAAATCTTTCATAGTTCATGCACCTAATTGCACTGCAATATCTTGCAAAGTATACATAAAACTAGACCCAATTTTAGTATTATTAATCGTGTGTGAAAAAAGAGAATTTGTGACCTGTGATTTAATTTTCAGGCCACCTAAGTAATCTTGAAATGGGATACGACTGCACTGCTCTGACAATAAATTCAGTGGCAATGAATGAAAAAGCAGCCTTCAGCATTTGTTACGGTAACATGATTTAACAGCCTATTTCCTTGAAAAAAATGTCCCTTATAAGCATAAAATGCAAATATCTATATTTACATTTCTGTTTAATTGACTAATACATACTATATAAAAATTGTGTGTGAAGTGGCTAAGCTAACAATAGTGATTTGTATCATGATCAATGATTAGTTTATAACACAGATATATGTATATGTCTACGTAAGCCACTGCCATACTCATAAATATCTACTACAGGAGATAATGGGTAATGGTGCATTAAGCTTTTTATGGCATTTGATAGAATATCATAATTCACCATTTTATATAATTTAAAAAAGTGAAAGATGAGCAATATTGAGGCCAAATGTAAATTATTTTTAAAAATCTAATAGAAAATATCAACGGTAAAAATCTTTGTTTCCATGGGAAATTTTGGCACAAACACAAGTATTTACAAGTGACAGCTATTGTGGCAGGTTCCTCAACAGACAATACACTGAGATTCTGTGTGTGCACAGGTATGTCTGTGTGTATGCACGTGCAAAAACCAGCAGAATAACTGATTGCATGCTAGATTTACTGCTGGGTCCGCACAGTCAGCACCATTTCTCTGCAGCACAAGATCAAGTAGACTGAAGTAATTCAGTTTCCTGGCAATTTTAGCTCATTTCAAATGTAAACTACTTGACTGCAAAGGTTCCCAACCTTGCTGAACAAGGCAGTGTTTAAAGCATCCATTTAAACATGGAGAGCTAAGTAAGGTTGGCAAATGTTGTTTTCCAAAACTAATTTTTTTTGCAATGCATTAGCTGGTTTTTGAAACTTTCTTGGAACTGTTTCTGTAACAAAAGTGTAAGTTCATTTCTACACTGTAAAATTCTACTTCTCATAAAAAAGATGAATTTCCTTATAGCAGGAAAATTTTTAGTAATTATTTATTGATTGCTTCAAGTTTTCATCTGCTCAGTGTAAAAAAGTTTCCTTACAAAAACCTTGAGGGGCTTAAACAAACATCCAATTTTTTCTTCCTGTATAAATTACACCTACATTTCACAACTCTGAAGTTGTGTGTGGTCTTTTTTATTGATGTTTGAACCCATTCCACTGCAATTCTTAGACTGTTCACAGAAAAAGGTCATAAGCAGCACAAGGTGCATTGTGACTTTCAGGGCAAATGGGGCAAAAATCTATTTTGTAGATAAAACCAGACAATTTTGCAGGACATTCCATTACACTGATTTGACTTTGCAACTTATATTCTGTGTGAGGAAATGTGCAAATCTCCTTTTCAGCCTGATGGTAATTGTATTGCAGAATTAATAACTGTGTAGACTTCACCTTCCATTTCAAAAATAGGCAGCATTTGAATAGAGTTGTTAATTTGTGATGGCAATTGATATTCCTAAAATGAAAGAATGTCTAAGCATTTCAATAACATTTAAGTCAGGATACAACAAAACATCCTACTTTTATTAGAAAACATCTGTATTTATTTTTAAAAGGCATGAACCTGCTTCACATTAGAAAGTGTCAAACTGACCAAGATAGTTTCTTTGGATCAAATTAATCTCCATTATTATTACAGCCCAAGACTTTACATTAAAATCCAGAATACCTCTGGAACAGCAGAATTGATTTAAAAATGTTTTGTATACAGCTAGAGTGAAAAAGGCAAGGCTATCTGACAATTCCTTTTTTTCTAATAGAGCACAATGATCCTGTTTTGACAAATTCATCTTTATGCAGGTTCTAGCTGTCATAGAGGCCTCCTTCTACTAAAATTGTTCTTGACTCTATTATATAGAAAGATATATTCCAAATTATTAAGTCTGAAGTGGAGTACCTTAGACATTGACCTTTCAAGAAAATTCCTTAATGCAATTTTGTGGGCTTCATTCATGTCACTCAGTGGCAGGCAGAGCACCTTCATCCCTTGTCCTCCACCATTCCTCCCTGCTCCAGCATCACCAAACCTGTGCTCAGGGCCAGGTGTAACTTCAGTCTCAGAATGCAAGAACTCTCAGGTTTGTTTCCTCAAGTTAAATGGTAATACAGGGGTTAAATAACAGATTTGCACCAAAAGCCAACTGGGTGAGTTGGACTGGCAACAGCTGACACAGACTGTTTTTAGAGGAGGCACAAAAGAGCATCGCTGCTGCTCTCGATGCGCAAACCAGCCTGGGTACAGCAGATTGTTTCAGATATGTTTAAGCTGTACATACGTCAAGCATTCTTCTGAGTTGTAATAATGTGGCTGCAACCCCATTTTCTCAAATGTAAAACCAGAAAACTAAATCCATACACCAAACAAAGCTGAATCCCACTATAAATGAAGATACACAATGGAGAATGCACAAACATTTCTGAATTCTTGCCCAACTACAGCAATTTCTTGAAAAACTTGCATAGCATTCTTCCCCCTCTCAGAAGGTCAGGTGTGCGTTTTTAAATCAAAGACAAAATATGCTGCATCTAAATAATTACCTTTTGTAATTAACATAGTCTATTCAAGTAGTCAAACTCATCAATAAAACCAGAAATACTGTAGGTTCTTTAAGATCTGTGATCAAGTAAGTTCTACAATTACTGTGCTTATGTAAAACAATTTATTTTTAAACAAACTGGATAAAGGTTCTTTACATGCAATGGATTCTGATAAGCATATATGCCTCAAATTTTAAACCGATTTCCAAAGATTAAAGATTTAATTTGGATATTCTGACAAAGCAACTGAACTTGTCTAATTTGAAATTATGCTTAAAAGAATGTAGATTTCTGCATTTCACAAACAAATGAACTAGGAAAAAATCAGTAACAAAAACAACATCATAAAACCCCTGAACACCTCTGCCCCACCCTCCCTCCCCACCCCCAAACAGTTTCATTTTGGGTATTGAGGGTTTTTTCTCCAAGAATACATTGGTAATGATAATGTGTTAAGCTTGTGGAAATTGTAGAAAGACCTTGCCAAAAACCTTGTTACTACCGAATCCTTCCTAAGAACAGGATGGAAATAGTACAGTTATATTTATCATATTTACTGGTTAGTAGATAGATGTGTATCAGGGAATAACCTCACAGCTTGGAGTCCTGTGACCATCTGAAATTCATACCAGTAGAAGACACTAACTTGTTCTCAGAAAAAAGAGAAACAAACTCGAAGACTTAAATACAGTGTTGCTTTCTTATCTGAAGATGGTCGTGAGATAACCTGAAATTAATGATCCTGATAGAATGTTTCAGCTCTTAAAATTGCAAACAGTACTGCAGTGCAGTTATTTTATTACTTTTATTTTATTTTATTACGTAGTTCTCAGCTGAATATCCTATATACCTTTAAAAAGGAGTGCTCAATTTTTAATTATATAAATTGAAACATCATATATAATATCTGTATTATGAACTGCTAAGGCTGTATCAGAGTTTCGTTATGTGGCTAAATCATTGTTTATTCTGAAACACTAAATCTTTTGAAGATGACAAGCCTGCTTGTAAATTTAATTACTTGTAATTTTATTTTCCTCTATGGTTTAACCTCCCTCTGTGTCTGACCAGTGATATCATAAATCTGTACTGCCATTCTCTACTTTGCAAAATACTGAGTACCGGAAATGAGTAATGCGTCCTGATTTTTCAAGGAAAAGGCAGAAATACTCAGCCAAACTAAGTACTGAATGCTTACCAGTTTATTTGTGCCAGTTTATAAAAACATCTCAGGAAGTGGCTATTCCACGATCAGCATCCTGATAATAATTTATATATAAGTGACATGAATGAAGTAAGCCTTGCTAAGTACTTCTTTCTTACTGGAAAACAACAGTTTTAACATTAGCCAACTATATTCTGCAAGAAATCTTCCATGCATGTACAAGGTGGCAAAGTCTCATCGATAATGAGACTACTGGGCATTCAAGGAAATAAAAAGAATGAGAATTATTTAAATTATTTGACTGAAAATCAAATCTAATAATTTGGGATTTCACTCGGAATACAAAGGTGGTGAAAAAACCAAACAACTTATTTTAGAAAAGGATAGTTAGTTGACAGAGACCTACAATTACCACCTAGACCAATCAGATGATTTTGATGGAACAAGTAACAACTTCTTTTTATGAACATAAGTATCAATTAGACATTTATCCTAAAATAGTAAAACTAACCAAACAATTAATTTATGAATATCAAACAGTCCTACCCATTTCAGCTGTTTTCATTATGATTGGCTTTCTCTTCAGTACTATTTAGTGTTCCTACAATATTTCTGTACCTGAGTACACCTTAGAAAATACAGGTGACCAGGAGAAGGCATGCACTCCGTATTCATTAAGGAGCTCCTTGCAGAAAAAGCCTGTGACACATGCTCTGGCATAGGCTACTCACTGGATCCTGGACTTCATTAAGATCTCTGTGAGGTCTTGCATGGTCTGAGATACTTCTCTAGTGACAGTTACATTAATGAGGCACATCATCTAAAACATCAAAGTTATTCCAGAGCACTTGAGAGCTATTATTTACTCCCCTGGCTTTGATCTTAGGGAAAACAAAGGACTGCATCACTGGGAGGCCCTGAAGACACCAGCAGTAAAATCGCAGATCTGGAAGGTGAGAACATGCTGTAACATGACAGCATCAGACAAGGGAGCCACAGCCGCAAGTTTTAACTGTGTCTTAAAATGTCTCCAGAGAAGTATGGCTAAAGATTATTTCATGTTATCATGAACACTGGTGGCTGTCTCTATTTGCAAAAGCGGCCATTTTTGCATTGAAAAGTGGGCTTTTCAATGCAAAGAGAAGAGAATGAAATGCCAAAGTAGATTTTGCATGTTTCAATGGATCTATGATTTGGATTTCACTCTTAAAATGCCAGTTTTCTCTTTCAAAAATTGAATGAATATATTTTTCTACTCTGTATTAGATGTCTTGTTCTGATCAGATTTCTTTCTTCAGGAAACTTGTTCAGGAAAGTTCTGATCAGATTTCTTTCTTTTATGCTCATGAAACTTCATTTCTCACTATGCAACCATACTCCTGAACTGTAAAGTTCCAGTATGACTAGGAATTTAATCTAAGACCTTTTTTAAACGCTACAGAGGCATGCTTTGACAACCACAAGTTTTATTGTACTAGGGTAAAGCATGTAAGTACAAAAATTATTTTCCAAACTGTGTACGAGAATCAAACCAAAGTACAAAGCCTTCAAGAATACAGATGCTACTGAACATTGTGGTGTTCATGCAGGGAGAGACAGTTCCTTTAAACTTAGTAGCTCAGGCAAACTGAAGCTACTGAAGCCTGCTTGGAATTCTGTCATGGCAGAAATATATTGTAATTAAACAAACATGCTTATTAAACAAACATGAATGTTTTAATCTATAACACTTTTTTTTATCCCATATTCAGCAGATATATTAATATATACAAAGAAATAAATACGTTTACCATCAGTCAAGCAAGGCTTACCCAGTTAATTGTTAGAGCACTGACATATGCTTGACTTTAATGGTTACTGTATAACTAATTACAGCACGGTATCACTTATTTATGAAGATAATCTTATACCCAAATGGCTTGTCATGTCCTCTTAGCAGGCATAGCTTTCTGGCAGATCTACAGATCAATTAAGAGAGACGGAACAAGGAAATGTTTAAAAATATATACTTAAAAATTCAGTCTAAACTCTTGTTCTGAAAAAGCAAAACAAATGAAACAAAATCAACCAACCAACAACTCTGCTGTACCATTATTCTTTGACTGGAAATAAACCAGTTAGCTTCCTATTAATTTCAATGTTGGTTTTTTTTCTTCTCTTCTTTAGTAAAACAATCATTGCAGCGATTTCTCTTCATATTGAAGATACAAAAGGTGTCCAGTACTACTAGCAGTAGCTAATAAGTCTCTAAGGGACATATATATCCCCTTATGAAGATAAAAGCTATAAATTATAATTTTGAACATTAGTTCTGTAAATCATTATTGTGCTGCTTCCCATAGGAGGATTAAAATTTCATGTATGAGAAAGCTACTATTAACCTCCTTTTACAGATGGAGAAACCAAGGCAGTATGTATCAGCTGTAGCACATATCAGTACCACGCTGAGGAGCACAAAACAGACGAGAAAGATTTAGATCACAGAATTTCAGGTTCTCTCTGCATCACTAATTTCCATTTGCTCTGTTGACTCCCTACAGATTCAGATGTTCCACATAGTAGGCACACAACCTATTCTCACGCTAAAGCAGGATCACTCCCTGGGCCATGGTGCGCTATATTGCCCAAGTGAATATTTCACATTTCACAACACAGGGCAATCATCACTGCAACATGGGCTGAATTATTAGAGTCACAGCAACTCCCATGGTAAAGAATGCATCCTTTTTTTTTTTTTTCCTAAGAATATTCAGACAATTTCCCTGCCCACTTTCATCTCTCCTTTTTTAATGATAACACTTTTGATGGTATCATTAATGTTTCTTTCATTCTTAATGCTTGAGGTTTTTTAAATGTCATCCATTGATAAATCTGCTATGGAATCAAAATGTACTTCCTATTATAGCTTTTGGCATACTATTATCTGTATTATTTAAGCAGCAGATCTTTTAATCCACTTTATCTGTTTATTTATTAAAGAAGATAGATCATTTATGCATAAGTATAGACCATAAACAACAAAAGAGAAAAAGTAACACAGTACACAATCGTAGCAGTTGTAGCCTGGTAATCTCTAGAGTTTATGAGTAACTTCAACCTTAACATTTAGGGTAAGTCATCCAAAATTTAAATTCTGATAATTAGTGCTAATTTTTTTTTGTTTGTTTCAGAAACAGACTGACTCTTCATACCCATATAATACACAACTTATTTATAATTTTGAGCATTAGTAATAAGTGATTTCTGCAGATTCTAAATAGCACAGAGTACAAGCACTAGGCCTTTTACTTTTTAATAGGAATACATTTTGGATTTGGACAAATCCAACACCTCCAATCTCCGTCTTGGCAAAAAAGTTAACCCATGGGCTTCAAAATCAATTCTACTCTACAATGTCTCCAAAAGAGTACTTAAATCAATTTGTATACTCTGATACGGAAAATAATTGCTTAAGGAGACTCACCATTTATTCTTTATTGTTCTAGAGTGGCCTAGCAGATCAAATGCTAATTGTGCAATAAAATAGGAGTATTAGGACCTCACATGTATTTTATTGGAGTCTTAGAAATTATTTTTGAAAAGGAAAGCAGTCTTTAATAGTCTTTTCCACTAAATTAATATATAATTCTCTTTTGTTTAGACTACAAAACCCCCAAAACAAGAAAGGAAATTACATGTTGTAGCTTCTAAAGAGGAAAGGACCACCCACAATTTCAGAGAATTGCAATGCTACTTCAAATTTGGCTTCAGCATAATCCTTTTCACAGAAAAACTTGAAGTTCTTAAGAGCCCCTCACCCCACCAAAGAAAAAAATTGACAATTCTTTATCCTGCATACAATCTCAAATTGGTCAAGTTGAAGGAAGGCACTGAGTGACATTTTACTGACTGCTGTTTATCATGCAAACCTAACAGCACTATCATTCCCTAATAGGGCCTAAGACAGCAGCACAGCTGTGATGTGTGAGGGTATTGTTGACCTACAGCCCTACCTGGAGTCTGCAGAGTGGGAAATGACTTTTACCATGTGGATGTATATCCATATGGTGAGGCCGCACCTCAGATGCTGTGCTCAGTTCTGGGGCCCTTACCACAAGAAAGACACGGAAGTGCTGGAGTGTGTCCGAAGGGCAACGGAGCTGGGGAAGGGTCTGGAGCACAAGTCTGGTGAGGAGCAGCTGAGGGAGCTGGGGGTGTTTAGCCTGGTGAAAAAGAGGCTCAGGAGACCTTACTGCTCTCTATGATTACCTCAAAGAAGGTTGTGGACAGGTGGGGATCAGTCTCTTCTCCCAGGTAACAAACGACAGGACAAGAGGAAATGGTCTCAAATTGTGCCAGGGCAAGTTTAGGTTAAATATGGGTTTTGTTCATGGATTTCCTCTCCTTTTTCTTTAACCAGGTTGGAATTGAAGGTAAAATAGAAAATAACTTAAATCTTTATGTGTCATTTTTTCATACAAGGCCACAAAATACTGTTTCTTTGTAGGGAGAGCGTGAAGATTCTGCTATTTTAATTTTACTAGTCTCTGATAGGTGATTTGGTGGTTAATTTTTAATCAACTATTACACTTGACAGACTTGAAAATGCACTATAAATTAAGAACTTTAAAAGAATAAAACAAGATTCTGCCAGGTAACTTTCACTTCTTCTGGTACGTTAGACACTCAGCATATGCATGGCTGAAACATCCATTTGGCTTGGCTGGGGATCTGCTCACATTAAGAATAGATGAGATGGCATATTTAATTTTCCAAAAGACCTCTTCAACAGTATCTGAAAAATATAGCACTACTTTTCCCTGCAACAAAACTTCTTTTATAGAAGAAGTTTGCAGCTGTCAACATGTCTTTAATATTTAATATTGTTTCACCTGCTTTGGAATTGAAACTGTAAGCACTTTCAGGAACTGATTGAAAGGTTGTCCGGTATATTGTCTAGTTTCATTCCACAGTTTTTAACCCTGTATATTCTCTTCTGAAATATCACTCAGTAAGCTGAAGCAATTTCTCTATTTCTTTAAAACAGAGCAGAGCGGACTCCTGATCCAATCCCATTATGCAGAGATGCAATTCCGATACAGACAAGTAATAATTACATCCCTGGACACAGACATTTTTTCATGAAGTATAGCTCCAAACTTTTACTCTGATAATAAGATGAGTAGTTCAAGTGTTTCCTAACAGTAAATCTAACCTTGAATAATTTTTCAAGGGAAAGGGAAAAATTTGGACAGTAAACTAGAAAAGATCTTGTAGACCACTAATGTTGAATAGCACTGTGCTCACTCTTGCTTCGAGCCGAATGATGTAATTTGGGGATTGTCTCTCGAGATAGGCTGCTTGCTTGATAAGACAGATATATTGTACAGTGTTAGCTTTATACAATATGTATAGTTGCATAATATATATGAAGCACTGATGCTTCAGGCTTTAAGGCTGTTGCCTGTCAATGCCAAAAACTATGCTAAAATAGTGAAAGAAACTAAAGCCAATTACTAAAAGGATTACCATGGATGATTTAAAAAAACTGGCAACAGCTAAGCTACCATCATTGCTGCTTATCAAGATGACCAATATTATTACATCACTGTTGTCCTGGTCTTCACCCATCTGTCATTTCTTATACTGTAATATCTTTCACAGAAACTGTTTTGTTTTACTGGGTGATGGTTCGTTGGTATTTTCCTTGTTCTGTGTAACAAAGTACAGTGACTGGCACCACTGGGTTTCTGGACCTAAGATCTAGGACTTCAAGCTGTTCTGTGAGTAAACTAATAACAGAAAGGACAAGAAACGTGTACTCATTATATCCTCCACTTAACTGACAATGAAATATAAAACAGTAATAACAAGCTCAATTATTTGAGTAATTGAATGACTGGATTTTTTTGTTTATTCTATTTCTTGTGTGCTGTGCATGTGCTGGTTAATAGAAGTTAATTAAAAGCTCTTAGAAGAAAAAAGAAATTGTTGAGAAACTTCAGGGAAATTACTGATACATATATTCAGGTACTCTGGAAGTAAAACTTCCCACTGACCAGGATTAGATTACTTTAATACTCTAGCTCAGCAGCCCAAATATGTCAAACCTCAAGTTTCTGTTCAAGGGCTCCAGGCTTTTCTTTCTTCTTGAGCCTGGCTTCTCTTTCTGTAACTGTGCCAGCTCTTCCCCCAACTTGTCACCACAATTTTTTCCCTTTCAGTGTCACACAAAGAATCAGAATTTCAAGAGGTATTTTCCGCTTATAAAAGGAGGTGAGAATACAGCAGAGGCAGTACAACTGGTCTGTAAAACAAGAAGAGTGGATCCTAGCTGGATTCAGGGGCTATTTAGAATTGAAAACCCTTGTAAAAATGGTAAAAATGTACACAAGGGGGGGAAAGAAAATTCATCATTCCAGAATGAATTGATCACAACCAATTTCTTAATCAATAGCAAACTAAAATGAACAACCTTGGGTAAAAAAACGGAATCACAGTGCTCCCATTCCACATTTCAAGAACGTGAAAAATGCCATTTCTTGTTACAGCCCTGTCTGTATGCTGTTGCTACAATACCAGTATGTAAATTACATTAAAATATTCTAGGAAAAAATAATCCATGCAAAACTGAATTTAATAATTTTTTGAGAAAAGCTTAAAATTTTATTGCTACTTCTGCCATATTTATCCCCTTCTCCCCCTCAAACTTGCAAAAAGATTCAGCTGCTTATACTAGGAATAATTTCCATTCAGACATTTTCCATTCATTCATATTTTAAGCTTGAAGTCTGCAAAGCTGATTTTCTGTTCCAGGACTGCACTTTTCCACTGACACCATCAAAAACTAGCTGCTCTTAATTGCACTTTAAAGACTCATCCTCCCTCTTTTCCGATGTTTTTCCTCTATCTGTAAGTTTTCAAGCTTTTTCTTCCAAATTGCTAAATTCTTTTGCTTCCACCAACATCCAGACTCTCCCAAGTAGTTGATGGAGCTTTGCCTTAAGTAACTATCCAGAAAATCCCATTGAGATCCCCTAATAATTAGGGTAAAGAGTGATTGGGGGGGGGGGGGGGGTGGATTTTTTTGTTGTTGTTGTTGTTGTTTGAGGGTTTTTTTAATTCAGGAGGATGGGTGTTATGTTTTGCTGTATGAGGGCACACAAAGGCAGCTGGATGTGAGTTAAGCGATTGCAATCAAACGACAGGGCAGCACATCCAGGATGAGTAAGGGTGACACTGATGTCTCCATTCACAAGACACTGCGTACTCCTGAAGTGTGTAAACAGGTAATTTCAGAAAAGAGAAGTCCAGGTGACCACACAGAGACTGAGAACATTTATGATAATGGGGAAAAATACTATTAAATTTACCAAAAAAACCCCTAACAAACAATGCAAAAGCTTCCCTATTGCTTGAGGACTAATTTGGAAGTGTATCATAAAATGTTTAAATACTTAGATTGACTGAATTTTATTTGAAGCATAAATGTTAAAAAGGGATTTAAGAAATAAGGCTAAATATAAGAACTCACGGCATTGCACTGTATCAATAATAGCCACTAAATGGATCAACAACATCTCAGCACTATACAGTCAGGCTTCCTGCTAAAGCAGTCTGTGTGAATCCATTTGTACTTCTAGGGAATCCAGGAAGATTTCCACCACCTCAAAAATCTTGAGACATGCATCTTACAACAGCAAGAGTATCTGTACTCACTTTTTAACTGAGTATGAACAGATCTCCTCTTAGAACGGGACTGGCTCTGAGCTCTGAGGTGATTGAATTCAAACGATATTTACATAGATAGCTGAGTAGGTGTGAGAATTTGCTTCTTCATAGGCTCCACTGCACTTGCTCTCTGTTGCCATATGGCTAATTCCTTCTCATGCTTATTCTTCTGTTTCAGTTCATGTTACAGTATACTCTTTTTACAGACCTGCAGCTTCCAACATCTGTAGTAAAGGTCCCAGAAATTGATTTAGAGGCTGAAACACAAGCATATCCAATCCTGCTCCTACACAAGGCTATATATCTTAGTTGGAAGACTGACACATGGTCCCCATATGCACCAGTGATAACATAAGCCTGCCAGGCACAGATGTACTTACAGCTCCAGAGAGATGCAATCAAATGATGGATAGGAATAACCCAATCATAGGAACATTTGTATTTGTAAACCATACCTAGTGCTACAGACTATATGTCTACATTTCACTGCCATGTTTCTTCAAGGATATCAAGATGTTCCTAAGGTATGACAGGCATATGATGAAACTTAATGGTATGTAAGATAGAGAGACTGTTTTCTGAAGCACAGCTTAATAGTTGGAAGTTCTAAAAATTAATTGCTCTTCTGGCAAACCCAATGAAAATTAAATTAAATTAGATACTGGAACTTTTTCATTAGAAGGCTCTGGCAAAATAAAGTTAATAGATGGAAAGCTTTCTGCAATGAAAAGTGACAGGTGCATTGCTTTCTCTAAGCTTTTAAATCACATATGTCAAAATCCTACTAAAATGCATTTTTTAAGCTCCTTCCAATCTACTCAACTTTTATGAATCAAAATACTGTAGAATTATTGAAGATATATCACTTAAGTCACAGCTTTATGGCAGTAAAGAGCTAAAATTTCCATAGAGTTATACATCTAACATATTTAGGACAATGTATTAAATCACAGAACAACTCTGTCTCTGGTTCCCATTCACTTCATTTGTCAGTATGATTTCCTGCTTCAATTCTTAACCACTGCACAAGAAATACACAACTTGATTTCCCTAATTTAAAACCAAGTTTACAGTAAATTCAGGCCAGTCACAACTTTGTTTGAATTATCTATTCTATGTGTGTAAGGTGATTTAGGAGAGAGATGGTTAACAGTATTTATGCTTTTGAAGAAACTTTTTCAAGACAGAAGACATCTTGAAAAGAGGCAGAAAAGTTTGAGATCAGGTTCTGCTGTGCTTCTTACAAATGAAACTCTTTTCAGAGAACATGTGTTCCAACAGTGGGAGCAAAACCACTTATTGCACAACTCCCCCCTGCCCCTTGGGCATACCTGAACCATACCTCTAACATTCCTCGCTCACAAAACCAGGGAGTACTTAAGCCCAAAACTGAAAAATGTCTAACTCAAACCTTCAGCTCTCTAACTCTCTAATGATTATTTCCACCTTTATGGGTTGGTTTTTTTTTTCTTTTGGTTTTTTTTCCCTGTTGTTTTGTTTTGGGTTTTTTTTGGTTTTTTCATTTTGTTTTGGTTTTTAGGTTTTGGTTTTCATTTTGTTTTGCTTGCTTTTTTTTAATTTAATAAACAACAACTCTAATTTTCACAGGTTAGGACTGAAGTTTACTTAGGCAATGCTTCTCATCTCCCACTAATTCTGAAAACAAACAAAAGCATTACTCTTCAAAGACCATAATTATCAACTACATGTAAAGCTGTTACATATTGTAAGATGACCTGTGACAATATGAATTGTATAGGCGATGGCACAGCACCTTCAAAGACATAGGATGGAAAATTACACTAACTCAGTTGAACATAGCTCTTATTAACCACAAACTTACAAATAAGCTCATCCCAATTCAGGAGAGCTCTGAAGCATGTACAATTTAATGTATGTGCTTAAATCGCTTTAAATTCAGCGTAACTACTGACAAGTTTACTGTTAAGCATGTGACGAAATACATCTTTAAATCACAAACAACTTACAGAAAAACAGCAGTGAACACACTTAAATTATAGGCTTCCCTAAATTATGCGTATACAAACAAAGACAAAATTCTCCTCAGATGGAGAAACAGAGTAAGAAAAAAGAGAAAATAGTTTTCCGTAATCCACCTATAAATTTTCATCATGCCCCATGACGAATTATTGTGACACCAAAACTAGTATTTCAGACAACTGGACCATGTGCAAGTCCTTAACATAATTATCTTTCATATTTAACGAAACTCAGGTTTTGGTGCTGCTTTTTGGGTTTTCTTTGAGGACTGGGGGGGGAGTCTTGCCAGGTTCTCAGTTACGCCTGAAAAATAAAATTTTGAAACTGCAAAATCCTCACGTGCTTCTGCCTAGAACTCCTTATGAGTTGAAGGATTTTTCTAAGAGATGGAAATCTCTTCCAGTGGCCAGGCATTTGAAAGCTTTGGTGTGGAAGGTCAGTATTGCAGGAAGACCGACCACTCAACATGACACTATGTTTCAAAATTTTGTGTCAGGTCTGTGTCCCTGCAGAGTAACACAGGAACTGTGCTACCAAGAGCAGCATTCTGAGGAAGAACCAAAGGCAGTTAACATATACACTGGAAGAGCATATGTGTATATATATCACTGGAAAACTAAACACAGATAAGGATTCATCCCTGACTTGTAACTGAGTAAGTCTGAGAGCTGAACTGCATTGATACTGAGTGCTTCACACATGCAAACTAAAAATACACCAAAACCACCAAAGGAGCCAAGGTGTCAATGAGGATATGTCTGCAAACATTTGCTCCAAACAGGGACAACAATATTTAAATATTTTCCCTTAGTATCAATTTTAACTAAGCCGTGGGTGAGAATGAAAGGTCTGCAATCTGTGAAAACGAAAAGATCAAATTCAGCATTCAGTAGGGATACAGAATATCTAATTAAGCCCTGGATCTGCAGTATTTTTTTTTTTTCCAGTTTCTCTTCCATATCTCTTTTGGCCATTGTTAACCATCTTCCCATCCATGTCTATAAATAATGAAAATAAGCCAAAGTTTCTTCATTGATGTAATGTTTTAGACAAATATATGAATGAACTGTTTGGATGAGCTGTATTAATGGAACAATTTAAACAAATATAAAAAAAAATCATATAGAACAAAGGACTTTAAAAGAGATATTAGATAACCCTATTCTAAATAGAACTTAAAATACTGGTACCTTAAAGGAAAAGGACTTACCAGATTCAAAGCCAGCATTCAAAACTGCCAGGTCATACAAAATTAAATCTCAGTCTGTGTGATGGTGATATTGATTTTATTCAGGTTATAAGCCTAAGCTTAAAAATAAATGTTCTGATGAACTTTAAGATATGCATTTTATTCTTCTGCATTTGTTTTTTCTTTTCCTTTAACCTAGCTGAAATTTCATTATAGATACTTACTATTTATAATACTGATTAACACATATTTTAATATAGAACAGGAAGAAGAATCTTATACAGACTTCTGCGTACTCATACCAATTTCTGCTTGTTGGGTTTTCTTGTTTTGATTCTACCTTTTTAACTAGGAATGCATCACTTCCAGTGGGAAATTACCCTCCACATATGAAAACAAATGTATGTATGGTACAATGCCTGACCTGAAGAACCAGAAAAATCTCCCAGTGTCTGTTTTCCACAATATTTTTAACTTGTATGATTCTCTTCTCCATATATGCAATAATAAGCAACACAAAATACAGATTCCCAGCTGAGGCAGAGACAACATCCCAGCTTGCAGCTGAACAGAGAAACATAGGAAAAGCATTTAAACAACAAGGAGAAACTGACTGGTTTTTTTTTTTTTTAATACAATCAGGATACACCTCTGGGTAAATGCACTTAACAATGAAAATCACAACAGCCAGGATTACAGTGTAAGGCTTTCATATTACTGCCAGGTATGTACATGTCTAATAGTGAATGTCTTTGTCTTCCTTACATTAATGAACAGATAAAGATTATCGTAATAAATCCCCACGCTGAAATAGAATTTAGACTAATCTCAAGATTAGGAACCTAATCTCCATTAGAAATAAGATATAGGTATTTAAAATGAATAGGAGGTCAATTTGTTACAAGCAACATGACATTCTGTATTGTTCTGTACTGCACATGCAGTGCATACTCCTGCACCGCAACTGAAGTATTTTAAAACTTACAAGCTGACACAAAGAGCAACAGATTGAAAGGAGAGTTTTATTAAAAGAAACCGAATGTGTCAGCAACCATCTTCAGGTTCAGTTTTGGTCATACAGCTCCCTGGTATTTTTCACTTTGCTTTTCTAACTAGTTCCCCTATGGATTAACCTCTTCTCACCTCTGGTTGTATATACACTGCAAGACAGAGCTGCTGGACAGTTCATTAGAGAAGCTCCTGCTGTTTCTTCCACTGGAGAGGAGGCACCTCTAAGTTATCATGCACAGGCAGGCCCAAGTCGACAAGTCTTCTAACAACTTCTGGCAGCTTTGATCACACTGGTGGTTCATACAAGTTTCACATTAAAAAAAAAAAAAAAAAAAAAAAAAAAAAAAAGCAGGAACTTTGAGGCATTTCCTGCTACTCCTTTGGAAACCAAATACCATGGCTTAGTAATTCATGTACCATACTGGTATCACCGAGCGGGGGCAGTGGGGGATTGAATTTGGGGGCTTTTTCTGTCTAGCACATATTAAAACTAGAAAAAATATATCTAAGTGGAATGCTTAAATGCGCTGTTAGAAAATTTGTGTTTTAAATAGCTTCTAGATAGAGGTTCAAACATAACACTAAATCTAAATTAAGTTTCTTGACTCAACATTTTAGTTGCCTGTTTCTGAGATGTGATCCAGCCCCAGGTTTACAAGAAGCTTTGCTTTTACAGGCTCAGCTTTATAAACTGCTGGAGGTTGCTTCGCTTTTCTAGAGCTGCTCTATGTGGCATGGTGGCAAAGAACCTTAAATTGCACTTAAGCACTTGAAACAGGCTCCTTGGTATCCAGCAACATTTCCCACTGCTCAGCTCAGTCTCTTTCCTTGACACCTCTGGTGGCCAAGCCAAAAAAGTCAACGGTCTGCAGCAATGAATGAATACTCCAGGATCCTTTCATAATGGTGTAGCTGATTGAAGCCCTGTTTGAGAGGCCTTACCTCATTTCCCACACATTTTCTGACCCATTTTGTCCGCCTCTTCTCAGAGGAGTTTTGCCTGTTATATTGTGGGCTAAGCAGTAAACTAATTATCTTGTTCAAATCCCTTTGCAACGCCTCTAATCCTATTAGTTATAAGAATGTGTGAATACTGATTGCACAACTTAAAACAGGGAGAAAAAGAAAAAGAGACACAGGCAGAGGGAAAAAGCCAAAAGGCAGGATCTGGGAAGATCTGCTAGCCACTTCAGCTTTTTAAGACTTGTCAGGACACTCAAGACTCCCGTCCATCACAAGATGGGACAATTTGTAAGGTCCGTATTTTCATTTTCTGGCAGTCTTTAGTGTCTGCCCCAGAACTGCCTCTATTATCAGAAGCAGCTCTGAGTCCTTTGCTCACAGCAGAACTTGCTGACCCTTGACTCCAGTTAACAGTTACATTTTCTCTTTTTCCCCTTTCATAATGAACATTTTAATGAAGGGGATGACAATATTACAATGTGTCAAAGAAGCCATATGAAGTACCGGAAATGAATGAATGTTAGTGTAGGCATCTATAGGCCCTATGAGCCCTACTCCTTTTCTTCAAAGAAGCCTCACAAGTCTTATTAAAGAGCCCTCTCGCCCTCTCCCTCAGCTGAAGATACCAGAGCAGCTGCCTCCTGCCGTCCAGTACTGAGTGAACTTTAATCACTTTTCCTATTTTGTTCACACTGGGGAAGGAGCCAGACTTCAGTGAAAAGCCTGCAGTCACAGTTGATGTTAAAGAGCATGAAATTTATCTGACTTCCATAAAAGATGAGCTCTGCCCTTCCATTCCTGCTTTTGCTCAGCTGGCTGCTCCGGGGACAGCCATTCTCTGCTGCAAAAACAAATATTTGCTTTTAGCGTGGATGGATGCTGCTGCCTAGGAGCGCCTTTTCCCTTGCTTTTTGAACTGTACACTTAGTTGTTTCCACCTACAAAGAAGACTTGTGGTCTTGGGAAAGAAATTTAACTTTATCATTTAGACATGCTGTTTTGCAAGCAAAGGTTTTAAAAATGCAAACAGTTCCCATTTTACATGAGTAATAAGCTCTGGCTAATTGGTTACCATAGAAGCAAATTCACCAGAATTCTCAGAGAGTAAGAGATTTACATTTTTTTTCACCCTTCTTCCCTGCAGAAATGTCTATGTCAGTGAAAACCTAACTTTTAGGATAAAATACAAAATTTTTTTTCTCACATACCATACTTGGAGATTTGAGACATCACTTGTCTGAAAATTATAATAAACTGTATTATTACATAGCATTCCATTATTTGGTTTTAAAACCTTGCTGTTTGGAATTGGCTCCACAATTTCATTATTAATGCTTGCTTTCGTCACAAAGACAAATCAACGACATATTTTTGTGCATATCTCACAGTGCACATCTTTTCTAAGGATCACTGCTATACAAATAAGCATTTTCAAAACAGCTGACTGTATAACTTTAGAAATGTGTATTTCAGAAGTGGTAACATTTCTGTGTCATTTAATTACTCACATATTTCAAATCCTGTAGTGAAATGGAATGCAAAGAACCAAAAAACAATTCCAGAAGCAATTTATCTCCAAAACATTTTACGTATATAAAAAACCTGAAAAACAGCAACAAAATTACATCAATAAGCTTGATAATAAAAAGATTGTGCTAAAAAGGAATGAAAAGTGGTACTGATCCACTGACCATCCACTCTGCATGCCATAACCCACGCTAATCCGCAATTCATACTGACAACTGCAATGACAAGGGCTAAATTGGAGCCATAAGTGGGAGCAATGATAGACTGCCACTTCAGTATGTCAGCAATTGCCAGATTAAAAGTAATACCACACAAATGTTCTCCTGTAAAGCAGAAACCTACCAAAAGGTAAGAAATGCTTCCTTAACTGTAACGCATCCCAAAAGCATGGCACCGTGGGCGGGATGTGTGCCCAGTGCCCAGCAGAGGTGAGCTGGCCCTCAGCAGGAGCCAGATGCACAGGGGAGGCTGTTCTTGCTGTACTTTTAGCTCTGACCACCTAGGGGCACTCAGCGTCCTACAAATCCATTGCAAATCTCAGCTTTTGATCCAGCCCCATTCCCGTGTAGAGCAAAAACATATTTTCTGTCAAGCATCCTGCCTTATATTCAACTTGAACAACAATGATGAGTATTGTTTATTGATACTTTATTACTGGCAGATAACCAGCCAGACAGCCTTGTTCTCTCTAAATGCTTCTAAAGAGCTTTTTTTGATAAAGACTTTAATATACCATGAAGATTTTCAATCAATAGGCAAAAATATACAGACCATATCTTTTGAGAAAGTGATTTCAGATTTTAAGGCTGGACTTCTTCCAAACTGCCAAGAAACTTCCAAGCTGCATGGAAAGCTATCTAGAGAGAGTTCACTTAATTGTAATTCACTACTGCTTTGAAAAGGACATGGCAAAAATGGACAGGAATATAAAACTGAGAAAGCACCACAAGGTCAATACAACTGCAATTTTTTCTTCTTCACATACATTCTTCCTTCCTACATTATATATTTTATATACAAAATGTAAATGCAAACATAACTGTATTCCTATATTTTGAGATTCTCTGAATTCTTTAAAAAATATATATGTCTTCCAAATTTTTATCAAAGAAACCCTAAATATTTTCAGTGAATCAATCAGCAAAATAAAGTTTTAGATTGAAGCAAATGGTTCTTTTAGGCTAAACTGCAGCAGCCTGCTAGCCAATCCTATCTAATATTTTATGCTCAAGTTTTATAGCATGAAAATTCTGACTTTCTGCCACATTTTTTTCCATTCAAACAAGGTTCACTTAACAAGCAGAATGCAGACCTGCTGCTTTCCCTTGTGGCCAACTTCACTTGTTCAAAGTCTTTGAGAATCTTGGAACACGGCAATAGCTCTTAAAAGAACTTTGGCCTGCAGCTGTTATTAACTAGCTTTGGACGTATGGACCTCCGTTGACAAGCACCTCATGTAGAGAGGTTAAAAAATTGCTACCATATGCTTTCAGCTTTTTTA
>VZRN01000467.1:2372447-2385723 GCA_013397935.1 Dasyornis broadbenti
AAAAAAAAAAAAAGAAAAACCCTCTCAGTACTTTAAAAATACAAATCAATTTACACATAAGCCAACACTTCTATCTTCTACTGCCTTACAGTTATGAAATATATATGTCATTTTTAAAAGAGTACTGCAGTGTTCCAAAAGGCAAGAGCCGATTTCAATGAAAGGAACAACTGGTTATAGGTACAAAGATCTCACCAGGCTTTATTACTGAACACAAATTAAAAGCCAACACACACTTAAAACCACCATTAAATAACAGTAAAAATTGTATCATGAGAACATTTCTACTGCACAGAAGAGCATTCTCTCCTCAGTGAAAGCTAAAGCCACCACTGTTTATTACACCTTTACTTTAGCCTTGTGTGTAAACCTTAGATTAGTTTTCATTTATGTGATGTGGTTCAAATATGAAGGAGGAGCTGTATGCTCAACTCCTTGCTCCTATTTTCCAGACAGATCCACTGGTTTACAGAAAGGTATTAACTCCCTGGACAAGCACAATCTCATCATGAGACCAGAGAATTTTCTTACTCACTGAAAGAAAGCTACCAGTACTTGTACCATAGGTAGCCTGAAATGGATATTCAGTATTTTTAACCTTGCTGAAATAAACACTCCAAACCAGTTAATTGCTAAACTCTTATGTCTCTGCTCTATAGATTCCCATTTCATTCTCTAAAAACACCCTAACAATGTTTAGTGAGAAGTTAGTGAGTCTCACTTCAGCATACACCAGATCTGGGTTTGAAGATTTCAGATTCTACAGGCTTCCTTAGTTAGTGGAGGAGCCCCACTGAATACTAACAGAAGTTTAGTTTTTAATTTTAATGTATCGGGGGTTAAAATGCCTATTCAGATTGGTAGATGAAAACAAATATTACCACAAAATTAATAACCTTGTATGAGACAGTTCTGCTATTCACAGTGCAGCCAAACATCCCAAGCAGTAATCAACAATAAATCAGAAGTATGTTTACACATCCAAGCTACTGCCCTAGGAGACGACAAGAAAAGCCAAAGCGACTTATTCTCTCTTCTACCATAATAAGCTTTAACTTTATACATTTAGATCCAGGCCAGTTTTCCCAAAATCCAGGAATATTCCGTGTGCCAGATATGTTTTTTTAGTCAAATAATAGAATATTCACTGGGAATAATAATATTAAAACTACCAAGAATTATATCTAGATAAATGGGCAGGAAACTGTAGATCTGGAAGAAATGCAGTCACTAAAAAAAGATTTTCTGTGTATCATGAGTTGCTTACAGAATTTCATTACTAAGTTGCCTAAGTACTACACATATTTAAATCTTTTATAGTCAAATAAACATTCATCCTGCAAAGTACATTAATACAGTATAATAATCTCCTTTTAAGATGGGGTAAAAAAGGGATCAGTACCAAGGGACTAGCAGTGGGAGACATCTCACCCATCTTCAACCATATGAAAAACAGATAATCTAGCCTTAATTGTCTACAGAGAGGTGAAGACACCTTTAGAAGAAGAGTAGCTTTATCTCTGTCTCCTCATTTGAGAATACAAGAAGTTTTGAAAGGCAGCATGGATTTATCACCTCAGTTTCAGGGAAGTCGCGCGGGAAATCCACACAAACTGATCCTGGCATGCTGCCTAGTCGAGGTCAGAGAGCAGTCCATGTTAGTTGATTACTAAACTGATGTCTCCCAAATACCAGGATGGTTCCCTAAGTATTTGTACATTAGGATATGGCATTCTCTAATAATGCTGGTTTATCCAGGATTTTTCAGAGTAGTGGAAACAATCCAGCACTCTGTTCTCCAGCCAAAGCAGAGCATCTACAGGCATCTCCTGAGCTCCACAGTCTGCTCTGAAGTATGACAAGGAAAGCTTGTATCAGAAAACTTAAAACTTCTCAAAGCTAGAGTCAACTATCCCAAAGTCTCACTGCCTCTTCCTGTAAGAGATTTAACTGACAATTGTTAAAAGTCAACAAGCTCCATATATTTTCATGTTAATTACAAGCAACACAACCTGTCTATTTCCAAAGAGGTGATGGAATGGCATCCCAGAGAGAGTTTACCACGCAGACCGGCTCTTCAATCACCAGCAGAGTCAATTTCTTGATTTAAATTATTGGCTGGATCAACAGTTAGCACTTAAACAAGCAAATCTGCTTACCACTTCAGGCTCAAAAGCCTTAGCTGAATTCTACCCATATAAAAATGTGATGAGAAATTGCTAAGACTTAGAAAATACAATGCTATTGAATGTCCACATAAGCTTTCACCTGAAGCTGACCAAAATAACTTCTTAATAAAGACAACCTGTTATATATTACTTACATTGCAACATTTCTCAACTTATGGACACTTTGCCTTCTAATGAAATTGCACTAAAATATTAAGGTGGGGTGGGGACGGGTGGAGTGTGTGCATGAAGATTTTGTGGGATTGTTTAGTTGTGAAGCTTTTTTTAATTTGGCTTTTGGACAAATTCTTAGACCATGACTTCCAGGATCACACAGCTTTACCCCACAGGCACCCCTGAGGGAGGGATCCCCATTCTCCACTAACAGCACAAAGACATAACAGAGGAGGTTCATGGAAGTGCTCCATCTCTGCGCACATTCCCTGGAACACAGCCAGGAGCCTGACAGCCTCAGCCCAGGGAAGCTCTGGGGATGGTCCCTGTAGCTTTCCCTGCTGCCAACTATCCCAGTACAGGAAACCTACTGGAGCAGGGCAACTGTGGGAGCCCCACTCTCCTCCAAAAAGGTAAAACACGTAAGTTTGAATTTTTTTCAGTTTGGAAAAATGGTCAGGGTAAACCGTCAGAAGCAATTAAAAAACCTTTAGCCTGTGTTTTGTCATTGTGAAAAAAAATAAAATCTTTCAGAATATAAAACGCAAGAAGATCCATCAGTGTGCCAGGCCATTTCCTGAATAATACACTATTTCTAAAACACTCCTCCCCCCATTTTGGCGCTATGCACTATCTGATCATTCAAAAAACTAAAGCCACATGATGAAGACAGAAAAAGACATGTTTTCAAAAGCATATCAACATGTATAGGCAACTAGAAGAAAAAACTAGGTACTTTTCAAAC
Organism: Dasyornis broadbenti; assembly: GCA_013397935.1. Classification (NCBI taxonomy): domain Eukaryota; kingdom Metazoa; phylum Chordata; class Aves; order Passeriformes; family Dasyornithidae; genus Dasyornis; species Dasyornis broadbenti. The sequence continues at coordinate 2,375,535 of VZRN01000467.1, forward strand.
CTTTCAATGAATCTCAGGTAATTTTCCAGCAGCAGTATCAGCCAGCTAAAGCAACCAATTAAAATGTATCTACTCTCCCATATTGATGTAGGCAGTAAAAATAGAGTGGATACTCTGACTGGCATTCCTCCCCATATACTCTGAGGATTTAGCCAGTAGTACATGGCGTAAGCTATCTCCTTTTATATTTCTTAAACACATCATTAGTATTAAAAGTTTACTGCTTTTGGAATGGGGACCTTTTAACTAAAGAAAAAAGAGAATAAAAAATTAAAAAGAAAATAAAAATTCCTTTCTAGACTACTGCTTTTATATGCTTTTCTATGTGAGACTATTGAGTGACACACAATTGTTTTACTCTAAAAAGTTGTCAGCATTTACAGTAAGTCCCTTACAATTTATTCAGTATAAGTAATTTAGGGATTTTAATCAAGCTTGGTAAAAATAGGCCACGACTCATTATTAATTTTGCACTGTTAATAAGAGTGAGAGTGTCACAGAAGAGCAAAATGAGTGTCACAAAAGAGCAAAACATCATGACATAATATTTTTATATTTTAACTAAACATAGGTTTTAACTCTCTAATAGAAGTTTCAATTATAAAAGTATACTAGGTCTTAAACCTACTTGCAGGCATCAAGCTGAGAATTTGATAATTACAGTAAACATCAAATTCAAGACATAATAAGCAAATAGTTGACTTCTTTATAGAACTGACCTTTTTATTGCAATGTGCAATAAGACATATTTCCTATATATTAGGGTAAAATGGATATTTTAAAAGTAACACATCTAAATATAGGAGAAAATTGTGATTTAGGAGAAATATTTGTTTTATCTGAGTTTAATAAAGACACTATGGCTTAGATACAGCTGTTTTGATTAGTGAAAGCCACAAGAAGTTGAAGTTTGATTAGTGCAAATTTAATTAATTTAGTGAACCCATTCCATTACCTTACAATTATGGTATTCTTTACAGAAGCATGTTACATTTTATCAATTTGTTTTAGCTATATCTACTAGCTCTCATAATCTGGTTGACAATTCACCAGCTCCTGGAAAGCATCAGTCTTGATTTGCATGTTTAAAAAGAAAAAGAACAAAATGTTCTCAGAACAATAGGATTGTCAACACAGGGCAAATTGTGTGAACTTCTACATTTCCATTTGGATTTTGCAGTACCAGTATCATTTCTAATGAATATCTGGAAATATTTTCATTCATGTATAATTTAGCATCAGTACAAATTCGCCAATATGAGCAATTCTTGAATGAGAAAACACAATTCTTTAAAGAACAGGCATTCTTTAATGGATTATTCCTCTGTGTTGCTTCCTGGGTTTAGGTTTAAATCAGGGCAACTATTGCAGCAGGCACCTCTATTCCTGGGGGATGCTAATTCCATCTCATGAAGCTAAACACCAGGCAGGCTTAGACTATTTATCTGGATGTCAATAGCATTGTACGGTGTCATACAACTGACTAAGCAAAGATTGAAAATCTGCTATTCAGCAATGGTCATTTGCACATGTATTATGTTTCATGCTACAGATATTATAACAATCATGCAAATATACTTTATGAGTAGTCAAGCACTTTTCAGAGTAAATGCAGCCCAATTACTGTTCCAACAAGCAATAGGAAGTTTTTTCACAGAGAGGTGATGAGTAAATATAATTAAGAAAATTTATGAGGGTTTTTTTCAATAATTATTGTTTTCCTATGTGTAAATTCTTTTGTTACTCACTACACGTTAGCAATCAACTTTTCAGGATCCTGGTATGAAAGCTCTTTGGAGACTTCAGCAATACTGCAAGGCATAATAATCCCTCGTATCTGCACAACGTTAAACTAATTGCCCTCACATTTCACATGCAACATTAAAAGCCACACGATGGTTTGAACTGAGCTCTGCCTTGTGAGCAGAGCTCTACCCATCAGGTTGGCAGAGTGCATACATCTTGTTCCTTGCAACTTGGTCCCATAGCTCCATCCTGAAGCACACTGACTATTTATAGGAGACAAGGAAAAAGAAAACAACAGCCAGAGTCATGTTAGCACCTTCAACAACTGTCAAGGATATTCTGCTTCATAAGAAAGCAAGTCTAATTTCGACACATATGTCCACAGAGTTATTTCTGAAGAAAAACAACAGTATTTTTAAAGAAGTGATCTTTCTAAAGTTATCAGAGAAATACAAATGACAGTAACAAAACTCCAAATTCTGAATTTATCCTTTAACATAATTCTTTGACAGCCAGAAGCTTTGGTGGGATACCAATTGCAAAACACTACAACAATTTCTTCTGGATTCTGGTAAGAGTCATCTGTCCAGCATCTGAAAAGCAAAGCAATGACGACTTTTGAAATCAGAGCAAAGATCTGTCATATATGCCATGAGGGCATGTGCAAGTTCTACAAAAACAGCAAAAGAAATAGGAAACTACACCAAGGGAAATTTCAGATCACTTCACATCAATTTTTGCCTGGGGCAGATTTGATCTACTGCATTATTGAATCACAAGATGCTTATCAGGCTTTCTCATTCCTGTCTAAAATAGAATAAAACTAATCTATGTATAATTTTTATTTTTGAAATCTTTAGAAAAAATACACAACTTGAACAAGTGGAAAGCTAAATGAAAGACTGAAAATCAGTAATTTTTATTTCTATACCTAGCATCTCTCCAATAAAGAGAACAGAGAGTCAGAAGCATTCTTTTACATTAACTTCATTATAACCTTTTCATATGCAGGACCTAGCGACAAACTGCAATCAGTACCAAGTTCTCACCTTTCTGTCTGCTCAGTTACAACCCTGTCTCCCATATAATTCAACCCAAGTGTATTTCTGTTAAAACATTTTAAACTTCAAATTTAGTCTGGTGTCAAGCAGCAGCAGCCAACCTAGCAACCACTGACCTTAAGGATTCAATTTTTAATAAATTAAATACATTTTCATTAAGTAAACACAATTAAGTAAGTTTGATCTGATAGAAATTAAGAAAAAAGCCGTTAAAATTAAGTTAGGTTTGAGGTATGACAGCAATTCCAAGGACATCATGTACACATATGTAAAGACGAAAAGTTTTTGAAATGATAGATAAAAGTAGTTTCTAAACACTAATATCAAACTCTTTAAACATTTGCAATCTAGCAAACTACAGAAGGTTTCAGCTACTGGTCTCTCAGCTTTATTCTTATTTAAACTTAGTTTATAGGAGATGATACATTATTCAAAAATTCCAAGGAAATATATTCTAGATGATTGTGAAATGTTTCTCTACCTCACAAGTTTAGGAAATACTAAAATTCACTCTGGAACTCCAATCTATTTTGAAGAGCACTATAACACCAAGAAACACAGAGGTTTTTAAGCTGTAGTTGAGGGTAAAGAAGGAATAACATGAATCCACGTCTCTGAAATAGGAATTTTCACACTCAGGAACTTAATTAATTATTTAATTTATGACTCTGTGAAGTGTAAGATGTGAGAATATGAGTCACATCAGAATTTTTCATCATGGAATTTTGTGCTTACCTTCTAGAAATGAGGTAGCATTTTACTGAACAACAACTTTAAGAAACCTACCAAAACCAACTAAAAGCTCTCATTGACAATTAGTCAAATTATTTCTATAAGACCCTTATTTAGTTAAAATAGAATTATTTCTTATGCAAGTATATAGATTTGCTTAATATTGACTGAACTGTTTTCTGTAGTTTCTTAAAAATTCGCTCAGAAACAGAAATTAAAAATATTTATTTCAAATCAATACAAGACAGTCTACCAGCTCAAAAAATTAGGATGAGGCAGCATCCAGAATTAAATACTATTTCCAAAAGTTTTTAGTGTTTTAGTAACTTGTATGAAGTCTCAAGTAGGGGAGAAACCCTGCCTCTCACAGGCTATAGAAAGGGCTGCATAAAAACCTTGGAAGGAAAAGCAAGACTGAAGGGAAGGACATTTTTGGCGTGTGTTGTTAACGAAAGCCTGTATCTACACTGTAAAATTTGGAAGCAGATCTGACTTAAAATCTTTGAGTCTACTTGTTCTAGTGGTTAAAGTCTCTTCTGCCTGGAAAATGATCTTGAATAGAAAACATCTGACCCACCAGCCACCATACAACCTCTTGAAAGCACTAAGAATCTAAATCAGAATCATATGAGCTCTTTGTGTGGAACTGAAACCAAGCTGTGCTTCAGTCTGGCCCCCAAAAATGGCGAAGAGATTAAACAAATATTGACCAGCACCAAATATTGAAGAACCTGAGAAAAACACTGAAAAAATTAGGATTATATGTCAACATGTGACCACAGTTAAACTGCTTACATGTGTAATCAGCAGGGACCTTGCACGTATTATTTGTATCAACCCAAAAATAGAGACCTGTCCAAACCGTTGCTCTTACTAGGTGCTGAGGTATTATTAGTAAACTTCGGGAGTTATTCAAAACATTAAGACATCAGGTGACTTCCACTGTCACAGTAAAATTTTGAGGAACAATCCAACTCCAGTATTTTTATGCAGATGTAATCACAGACATTCATCAAAACACCATTTCAGCAGAGCATTAGGCCTGCATTGACATTTTCTCTAGGAGCCCAAAGGTTACTAGGAAGAGGCAAGTATACCACATTTCACTATTTTCTCCTTGAAGCCTAGATTACACCTCCTGGAAGTGCCTGACTGAAAATAAATTCAAGTTTCCTCTATTTGTTTAGAGGAATCTAAAAGGAAAGCATGGGAAACAAATACATAAACATATTTGTCCAAAGGAGAGAGACATAGACTTATACTGAAACAGCTGCTGAGAGGCTGCTGTGTACCAAAAAACACACTAAAAGGAGACTTTGAGCAGAGCTATGGTTTCTAAGCTCCCAGGGAACTTCTCAGTCAAGAGATGGAAAATGACAGGACCGTGGATACGAGGCTTTCAGAAGGAACAGCTCTTTGGAGGATGCTTGCATCCCTAAGCACTCTCTTCAAAAGGCTAAAAGATCTTATAAACTGGAGAAAGTGTTGCAAAAGTCACATCACTCCCTAAAACAAGCCACAACTTCAGATTTCACCATGCCATTGAGATTTCCCTTCTCCTTTTTCAAAGGATGAACGAGGAGGAAAATAAAATTGGGAAAAGCACGTGTGTCGTCCCCTTGCAAAACTGTCCATGGGAAACACTTCAGTGCAGCCAGCCCTCCAAGCTGCTGGAATGCCTCCTCATATATCAAAGCGGGAATGAAAGGAGGTAGCAAGCAAATCTCTAACACATTCCTACTGAGGCAAAGTATGTATTTCCATACTAAATGACACAATATTTTTGGTATTATTTTTCCTATTACAAAGAGATGTCCCTAAGAGTAACTCTGAGATTTTTAACATCCTTTCCTGGTCATTATTAACAGTCTTCACAGTTATTCTCCAAAAATAATATTCCACATGGATTTGTTTAACTATTTAAAATCAAAGTTTTAATTCAGGAGGAGAATACTCATCAGATCCTACCTTAAATAAAATTTGAAAATTCCATGCCAGTGCAGAATGGAAATGAGAATTAATTTCCCCATGGAAAATACTTAACACACATAAGGCAGTTAATGGAAACAGAACTGTACTAATGTATTTTACATTATGAATATACATACATATGTTATTACTTCACACTTACATCATGTCCCTTATCTGATAATCCTCAAATATGTTTAAAACATTAATGACTTTACCCTCACAGAAGCTCTACTATGTTGGAAGCATTTTCCTGCTGATTTTATTCCCCTTGTGTGAGCTCTCTGAGCACACAATACTACATTGTACCTGTTTGGACTGTGCCTATCAGTACCATGGAGAAACCATCATTGGCAAATTCACAATAATTAAGAAGTCACCCTGGAACACTCAAATTGTGCACTGTGGAAGCACCCAGAAATTATTTCTATGCTCCAACTATTATATAACGATACCATATTCCCATTTCTATCTGCTTCTAACCCTTCATAACTCTAAACCAGAGCTGTTTCTACTGTGATACACACTGTACATATCTACCATGAGAAGAAAATGTCCACTATTTCAGGGAATTTACATCTGAATTTAAAGCAAAAAAACTAGGCAAGAGAAAAAAGACACAACATAATGTGATTGTAAAGCCACAGGTTAGTGGTATCTATAATTAAAGCTATTAAGACACTGGCAAGTTCTCTTCTACCCTGCTTGCAAAGATCACTTATGTGTGAAAGCCATTTAACTTGACCCAAATGGCTGACTAACAAAGGGGCCCTTAACAGGATAATAAAACCCACGCTTTTTGACAGAAAAAACCCATGCCTTTGAATTATATAAATTGTTTAATTATATATGGTCTATTTAACTGAGGTTTATAGAGACTAGAAGAAGCTTTTAAATATTAAAGGCATGACTGTTTCTCAGCATATAAAGAAGATTTTTCTCTAAATCCTTAGTTTATAAAATTTACATTACTCCTCATAGGATATCTATGTAGGTAGAAGATATTGGAAAAGTTGGATTTGAGAAACAAAAAATAATACTTCTTAGAAAACCCTGAACATCAGAAGTTGAAACACCAAGTGAGAGAGGATTTGTGCTTCTCTTAGACTGAAGGAAATTTTGCCTATGATTTATATAATGGCGAACTCAGAAAAGAGCTGTCTCTCCCCTCAGAGACTTACATGCTTTGAGATTTAAATCAATAAAAATTCACTTTTAGGATGTTATTTATAGTTCTTTTCTATAGGTTAAGATAGAATTCCCACCTCAGTAGACACCCTTACTGAAATATTTCATGAATTAGTTCTAGAAACAGATTTCCAAGCAGCTGTAAAGACCTCAGTCCTTCAACTATCTGTGAAAAAAAGTCACACATGATTTTATTTCATTTTGTATTTGAAGTTGTTTTGTATAACATGTTCCCATCTTTATCTCTACCAATGTATATGTCAAAATAAGATAAACAGCTCTCTTATCATCCCCCCCAAATGTCAGTCTCTAGGAGGTTATCTTACATCTGGCTTTCAGTGTTCCTCTTGGTAACCGGACATAAATGATTACCAGCAGCGCTTGGAAGGCTTTGGTCGAGCAGCAGCTCTGGTCAGGCTTTGTAACACAAGCCTTCATCCTTCATATCCAGAGTCAGAGTGTTCATCACCTGAATCCAGATGCCAAAAACTAGAAGGCTGAGAATCTCAGTGGATTGCACTGAGTATTGCTGTGACTTCAAAGAACAGGGAAGAGCATTACGCCAAGTATTCAAAGGGAGCACTTCATTGCCAATCCCTGGAAGCTACCGCAAAGCTATTTCTCTGGCTCAAAAAAACTTATATTGCTTATACACATACGTGAAATAACCAGAGTAGTGCTCATAAGGCCATTTAGATTTGTAATAGGCACATGAGTATTTACTGGAAATAAGGAATATCATATCCATCTTATTGAAGATTAGGTAAAAACACCCAGGCTGTGTATTTCTTTGTGTTTCCATATCAGATACTGCATCGAATGAAAGAGACCTGAACTTCTGGTTTCAAAATTTGACAGATTTTTAAACCAGATTATATTCCTATTTCTATAAAATCCATCAGTTTCTAAGACACAAATTGAGGCATTGCACTTCTCAAACTGTCATCATTCAATGAGATTTCAAAGGTCTTTCCTTGCTGAGGCACTGAATACGTAATTATTTTGGTTTACTGTAGGGAACAGCATTGTTGTAAGCTCAGAGAAGGCAACCTCGTGTAGTCATGAAATGAACAAGCGATATCACAAGACAAGGAAGTGACTTGTCAAAACCCCCAAAAAAACCAACACAGAAACTCAGTATTTAAGAATCGTGATTCTGCGCTGTAAAATAGTTTTGCAGTTTGATACTATCGTATGATACCCAATATCCCCTACCAACAACAGATCCAATGTGAATTATTATGGTATGTGTTTCACATGAGAGGGAATAGGCTTCATGAGTTAATGAGAAAGTATAAAGATTGAAGTGCTGCACTTGTTGACCACAACATGAATTAGAACTATAACCAACTACATCATGTAGTCATACAGGATTTTTGGCTATAAATGCAGATGCATCTGTATGTTTGTATTCAGCATGTCATAGCAAATGCATACATATACAATAGCTCAAAGATATCTTGTTCCAAAAGCTCATGAAAATGCACTTGTACATTTACAGTTCTTATTCTAAATAAATTTCAGATCTATCCAGACAGAACTATACTTTAAAAAGTATTTACTCAAATGAATATTTTACAGTCCTTGCTAAGTCAGTCTTCAGCCATGAATCCATTTGTTACGATTTTCTTCAAACTTTTTCTTGACTTCAGGTGTTATACAGCAATAGATACAATCCATAAAACAGCTTACCTATAAATACAGTTGCAAGAAGGGGGTTTAGTAAAGTCTCTGCAACTGCCCACAAATTAAATCTTCTAAGAATAAAGAAAAACTGCTTACAAAATCAATTTTTGTGAAAAAAGAGTTAAAGAATCCTCTCAAAAGTTAATTTAGATATGAGAAATTGTTTCTCTACAGAAAATGCTCTGACTGCATATGCAATCTTTAGAATGCTATTTAATGTACACAATAAGATGCTTACGTGTGGGGGAGAATGGGCAAGCAATACGAAGACAATGATTTCTTCATTTTATAGCTTGTCAGTTTTATCCTGGAGAAGATTTACCAAACGAAGTCATAACAAATGCAGAATCTGTACATTCTGAAGATACTGAAAAATATCCATTTTAGAAGGAACAGCACAGGTAAGGATATGACCATATGGGTTTCTGGAAATCATATACAGAAAGAGAGGAGTTTTGGAAATACTAGTGACTTGAGTGTCTTGTGAGACATACACAGAATATAGTTTTAATGTAATATGAACATATTTCACCCTAGAATTTTTTATTTTAAATTAGTTTCAGCAAAATTAGTTAGATGACTTAACACATTCTCCAGTGCTGTTTTCTATTATTTCAGCTTATAGAAATAGAATTATATGGTCAGGAAGGGACATTGAGAGGTCTCTACTCCAACTCTGCTCAAACCAGGGATCAGATGGTTCAGGACCACCTCCAGTTAGGTCTTGGAACACCTCCAAGGAAAGAGATCCCTAATCAGTGTGGTCACGTGCTCCAGTGTTCAGCCATCCTTCATGGTGAATTTTTGCCCTCTATTACATAGTCAGTATCATATATATTCATCTTCTCTATTAGCTCTTGTTCTACTGCTGTGCAACGCTGAGAAGAACATGGCTCTGTCTTCTCTGCACCCTCTGATCACGGAGCTGCACTCAACAACAAGCTCTGCCTCCACCTGCTCTTCTCTTGAACAAACACAGATCCCTCTGCCTCATGTGCCCCAGCCTCCAAACACTGTGGTGTGATCTTTTTCTAATGAGGAGCCCAAACCTGGTCATAGTTATCAAATTACTTGAGAATACACATTGGAAAAGAGTGCTGCCTGAAATAAAGCTATAAATCGTTGCCCTAAAAGGAAGACAGCATTAGTATCACAGCATTTTTTTTTAAATCTGTATCCTCCTTCAGATTGTATTTTCATAGTTAAATATTTCAAAGATTCAAAATGAATCTAATGAAAATTAAAATACCAGTTAGAATTTTTGAATGAAGTATTATATGGGATCATAAAAAACACAATTCCAAGCAATGCTATGGATATGACAGCAGAATTTTAATAAATCCCAATTAGACTTCTTTTAGGCACTAGATAAGCAAGACATCAAGACAACTTTAAGACAGTATGAATGCCAAATAGATTCACTTCAAAGGCCAGTTTCCTGCAGCCATAAAATTAAGTTTAAATTACATGCTGCATGGATCTTTTGTATGTGGTCCTGTTACCATGAACAACCAAATTCCATTACAGATCTATGAGCAATTGTTTTCCAACTTTTCATGAGAGTAAAAAAAATTTGTTCAGATAGATTTTAATTTTTCTTTTGATTTTACAATATTAACACTGATAGACATTAAAGGTTAGTTGGAAAGGACTGAAAGAGCATTTCTGTGAACTTTTATTTCAGCTCAGACTTAGGACGTAATCTTTAATCCTGGTACATACAAAACTTCCCTTGCTGCAATTTGGTACTTTTTCTAGGAACAGAAGTTGCAGAATCAGGTCTGTTTTGAATTGTTCTTTTTTTTTTT
>VZRN01000467.1:2385754-2429233 GCA_013397935.1 Dasyornis broadbenti
CTTTCTATAGCCAGTTTCATGACAAGTGATATATTGACTTTAAAGCAATTAATGAAAGCAACACATCTGAACTGTCTTTTCCTTGGAAGTCAGCTTACACATTAACAGAAAATAAATTAAAATTCTTTAATTACAAATTGCTTATTACCAATTACAAATTACTATAATCTCATTAAAAGAAGAACAAAGTATTGCTCAAGCCTCATTATCTGAACATTTTGGGATTTGTTTTTAAGCTGTTTCCCATCTTCATGGGTCAAACTTAAATGGAAGTAATTTCCCAGAACTATCTATGGTTATGAAACTAGACAGAAAAACTGAAAGCATGTGGGACTTGCAAAGCCCTTCAGTTTACTCCTACTCTTCTTTAGGGCTCCCTTCAAGAAAATTGAGACTGCCTTTGACAACATTATATGAATTTACAGTAAGGATTTTCAGCAAGAAATGTCAAATTTCGCAGATTTTAGGATGTCTTTTGCCCCAAATGATGCATTTCTCCCATGCACCTGGAACTTTACCAAGATTTACCTTTCAATGTCATTATAGTTTCACACTTCAGTTAAGCCGGACAAGGAGAAATCAAAAACATTTAGCTCCTTCTACTTTCAGTGGTGACTGACACTGGATTAAAATGTTTCCTGTTTGCAGTGATTTCAATGTGCAATTCTCAGAGCCACAGAAAATTGTTGTACAATGATGAATTTAACCTACAGTAGATGATGCAGACCTTGGTACGGTAAAACATTCAAATACATGCTAATTTTGACATTCTGCAAGTGTGTCATCAACTGGTACCTCACAGATGGATGTTCAAATTTTCAAAATATTTTCTGCGTGTCCTAATCCTGGAAGCATTTAAATGTATGCACTCAACAGGACTTCTATTTGTGAATTCAATAGAACCAAGATTTCATCCTCTGATTCACAGCACCTATACTGGATTAATCATAGCAGCTAATTTTAGGCTCTGCACATAACCTTGCAAGAACACCACACTCGTTAGTATTTATTAATGCAAGCTTTTCTACAAAATTGTTCAAATACTTTTTTAAAAACAGCAACAGAATGAAGAAAAAAAAAATCCACGCTTGCTTTCTTATTCTGTTGCTGTTTTAGTTTCTGTCACAGAAACAAACTGTTGCCAGCAATACTTTTTTAGACTAGATTTCTGCAGGTGTAACAGGACATGATTTAATGAATTTCTGTTGCAGGAAATGATGAGAAGGGAAATTTGCAACATCTCTTTTGAAACCTAATTTAAATTTGCAAACCCTTATGTTTTTTAAAAACTGGTCTAAACAAAAAGTCATAAGCACACATTACTCTTCCCTTCCCCTCACCCCTGATTTTCTTTTATAAACTAATGGAGCAGCTTGCCTTTCCAGTCAACCAATCTCTTTTTATCAAGTCATGCTGACCATCTCTTCCTCCATTTTTCACCCCCACAATGAAATCAATATCTTGTAAAACTGTATTTCCTGATGCGCTCAGCTTAGTAAATCGTAAAATGCATGTACTTCTTTTACAAAGGTGATTTTCACTCTTTGCAGTGACTGCTGTTCAGGGTATAACTCAAGATTTGCAAAAATTTTATTTCCTGAAATTTAATAAGCTTATGATGTTAGTATTCCTCTAGCCAATTCTGTGCAATGCCAGTTTTCAGCTACGGGATCCACATTTTTCTATTCTCACATTCTCAAGTTTTAGTAGCATGGAGAACTAAAAACTAACTTTTAATAGCTGTGGATCATCTCACCAAGTTTATTTATGCTTAAATCAACCTGTCAGTGAATAACACTATGGAACTTTTTGACTTGCAGAATACAGACTACGTATGTATCATTTGAATTGCAAAGGTAATAATTTTGACACAGGTGGGCTCTTCTGGGTCCAACACTTGTGGTAATCTCATTTGGTGTATCTGGTGGACTTCCCACCCAGATGTCACTTTGCTTGCTCCACCTATTCTTTCATGTCCCCTCAAGCATCTGCAGCTCTAATTCTCTAGCCAATACCATTTAGAGGACAAATTCTTCTCTGCTAATGCAACCCTCTGCAACATCTTACTGGTGCCTTCCTTTACCCTCTACATATGCATACAGACCTTGAACTGCTACTCCTCTCACATGTGCCAAAACCCACATGAAGTTTCTATAATCTTCTTCCTGATCCTGTCTCCATATCAGGCTGCAAGCTAAATTAATCTTTACTATTAATGTATGTTTCAGGAAAGAAGTAAGAAGTAAGCAAGTCTTCAAAAATCTGCGTGAATAGCAAGAATGTTACTTTCATACATTTACAGCTGAACAACTGAAAAGAAATTTCTAAAATGCATTGGTAGTATTCCTCTTTCTTGTATACACAATAATCTGTATGGTCATACTCTTCTGATTTCACAGTACTGTCATCTACAGAAACAGATGCCTATGGAATAGTCAAATTTTTTTTTTTCTTTCATATTATAGGAATAGGCTCATTTTTTTCCTCAAGTTAATTAGCTTTCCTATTTACGAGGAAACACCATGTTTTATTACCATGAAAGGATTATTACTTGGATAAAATATCAAATAGAATAGATTTGTAAAAGTGTTGTAAATAATTTCCCTAAAAATAGCATTGGATATATTTATCTTGGATAGAGCCAAAAGCTTAAATGGACATTAAATTAACATTCTCTGAAGACTTATACAAATGTTAAAATTTCCTTCAACTCCTGTGGGAAGCAAGAAAATGAGCACTGTTATTTCTATTTTACGGCTAAAGAAACACAGACAGAAGTTAAGTGACTTGCCCATAGCAATGCCGTGAATCAACGTCAGTGCCAGGACTAAAATTTATGAGTTCCTTTTTCCTACCAAGAATGCTAATACACACTGTGTTCTTTAAAATATGTATTACTTAATATTTACTACTACAAAAATATGCAGTGTGCACCTGGAATTGGATTAGTATGAATATGAGTTAAAGGTTTACAGTCCTCTGCTGTGAGGTGAGTTGGTAGATGGATAAAAATACTCATTTAGTTATTTCTTTACAGCTTTACAATTACACATTTTAGGCCAAATTAATACTCTGCTAATCATTTGCCTTACCTTAAAGCTCCTCCCCCCTTAGTTGAATGACATTCAGTAACAATCGCTGGCATTTGAAAATTGCTGCACTGGGTGGTCTTCATTCCTAATGCAGATATCCATTATATACATATTTTAAATATAACCTGTCCTTAGCTTACTTCTGCTTAGATCAATATTCCTATCTATAAATAATGTTAGGGCTTTTTTTTTCACATGAATCCAGTAGTATCTGGAGACCAAAACTGAAAGAAAGGCAGAAATGCCCAGCAGCACTTAAAAAATGCACAGTAAGAAAGGAATTGAGGTAGATGAGAGTAAAAAAGTAAAGAGGAAGCAAAGCAAATTGAAGTTATTCATTCCAGAAGCCTCAGAGATGGTCAGGAATTCAACCCTACTTTTATTGCTGTTACTGTTGTTTAATAGACATCTTTGCCCCTCATCTGACATTCATGCTTGTCCCCTGAAGGTCCAGGTACCAAATTTCCCTTTCACAGCCAGGATGACCCCCTTCACAGGGTAGCATGGAAAAGTTCAAAATGCAGTTCTCACTGTCAAAGCTGTGCCTGGATAACTAGTGCTGGCCCAAAGTCTATGTTTAGTTTAACACACGTATAGCAAAAACTAGGCAACAAAAAGAACCTTATCAGCAACTAAAAAAAGTGCAAATCCAGATAAAAATGCAAAGGAGCCAACAAAATTCTATCAGCACAGAAAGCTGTAGCATGGATTACTATGCCTAAGATTAAATATACTTCACTGCATTATGCTCATTAGATTTCCCTCAAACACATTCTTAAAACAAATTAACCCCCAACAAAATTATTTCACATAGCAACTGGTACTTAATGGTGTATGAAAATGTAATTTGGAGTTTAAATTAAATCTTGTTAAAATGCTTATCTGAGAGATTTACCCAATCAGCTTGAAACATCAGTTAATTGATGAAATACTGATAGCAGTTTTGTGTAAGTACAGAACCACCTACCAAAACTAAAGAAAGTACAAGACAGAACAACCTGTGAGCACTACCTATTTCAGTATGAACAATTTGGATATCTGCAGGAACTTCATCTTGCTACAGGGATATGACATGTGATGCGCAATATATTCCTCCAGACAACTAACAAGGATCTTCTCAGTACTGAATAGTTGTGAGACTGAACAGAAAGAAAACAGGAGTTGTTAAAGGGACACTGAAGGAAGAGGCAGCAAAGAAATGTGTTCAGTTCAAGTCAAAACATGCAAGAAAGTCACAACAAAGTCTCAAAAAAAGAACACAAACATTGAGTCACAAATTTCTTTTCTTCAGTTTAAAAACATTGAAAAAACATTTGAGCAGTTTTGCCTGTCCATGGTATTGAACTCAGGGATATTTCCTTCTTAATCTCTATGCTTTCTTACACACAGCAAACTCTTAAGTAGTGACAGCAGTAAAATCTATTTGTACTTACAACAAAGCAATTTAAAACAAAAGCTACTGCTAATTTAGCAAAACACAGATTTAAGCTCCTTTTGCCTTTGTATCTCTCTCCTCCAGTTCTAAAACTATTCTTCTTTAACCCTGACAAAAAATCAATAAACAACAAATTTAATATAAAGAAATAAATATTCAAGAATAATTACTCTAAGAAATTATTGCCTCGTCATCTTTATGTCAATAATGTAATTTAGATTCTTTGTTTTTACTTGTTTAAAAATAATCAAAATGTCTAAACCTTAAGCGGTTAGGTGCTAACACAAAACAATAAAATATCTTTGGGGCTTGATATATGAGGTCTATCTAAATACTTACATTGTTCATTTAAGAAGCCCCTACAGAGAACACAGATTATGAAGATTGCCCACTCTGGTGTGGGGCTGATTCTGTGTGACCAAAGCCTTCCAAGCAGAGCCAACGACCGTGCCCCAAGGAAAAAAGAATTGTCACACTACAGAAAGATTGTATCTAAATGGAAACAACATGCCTGTGGTAGGGTTATTTTGAACATTCTCAAAAGACTGTTCATCACAACTCCCAAGGGTATTGTAACTTAACAATGAGGCTGTTTTGTTATATAGAACCTAATCATAATGTTATTAACTTACGTTGGCCAGTAAGGCAGGAGGGAAGGTTCAATGAAACAGCGTACAAATGGCAATGTAACATTTTAAAAGTCATTTCAGACACTATATCCCTCATAAAATTATAATTTTTTTTTTTAAATACACCATACTTTTATTTTAGCAGACGTTTAATCTTGTTTTACAGATGAGTTGATGAGGAATGTAAAATTACATTAAAAATATTTTACAAAAAATGAAGTTGCTATTTTAATATGTATTTATACACATCATAAAAGATCCTCTTTTCTTTAACTTCCCTTTTTCAAACCAACAGCATACCAATCCTTTACTACACAGGAAAAGAAACCAAACCCCAATATTAAATATCTGAAACCAAAAAAAGAGTTTTACCATAACTGACATTGACCTTACAGGAACAAATACCTGTCATGGAAGGCAATGCAAGTGTCCCACAAACATCAATAATTAATTCATTTCAGAGCACCTTCTGAATATAGTGCTTCATTTCATTATGAGATGCTTCAAATTTAATTACTTCATATTTTACATTATCATTTCTTTTATACGATAAAAAGCTATTTGGCAATCTGCCTGCTTTGATCAAAGTATCTGATTTAAGAGAAAAAGAAAATGAAAACTGAACATGAAATACCTTGGCAACACAAATTCCTGTGTGCACAAGCATGCTGGATTTCTTAATAGCATTATTTACATTAATGTCTGTTCTTATACAATAGCAAGTATTTGCCTTTACTTTTCCTTTGTAATTTTTAAGCACCTCTTTTCCTGGTGCCTGAAAATTACTGGCATAAATTAAAACACAATTACATGCAGTTTTCTTCCAAGCAGCAAAAAGAGACAGTTTGGGAAATTCCATCACATATGCAGAGGTTTCTTGTAGTTTACAATAAGTTTACTTTGCAGCTCTATAATCCAGCCAAGCTGAATGCAGCATATAAATTATCAAAGAGGAAGACATCTCTGTGGCTCGATCAGGGAACTGTAGAAGTGATGTACAAAACTTCTGTGCTTTTGTACCACAAAGTGTGGTACTGCTGGCCAGTTTTTCTATCTCATTTTAAGATTTTCCAGCACTCAGGGACAGATGTATCAGGAATACAACTACCTGGGACAGAAGCAGAGACAACATGATGCTAAGAAACACAAAATGTTTCCTAACTTTTTCCTAGGCCAGTCATGATATTTAAATATGTTTCAAACACTTAATTTCCTCATTGAAACGTATAACGGTTCACCCACAGACGGAGCCTCAGGATCTGCAGATCACAAAGGGGTATTTTGGATTACTAATCTATTTGCCGAGAAAGTGGGATCACATTTGTTTAATTTATCCACACAAATCCTAGAGATAATGAATTTTTAAATGAAACTGATAAATAACTTGATATAGGCAAAAATTCTTGCTCCACATGTTAAAAATGATGCGCCTATATAGGTATATTTAAATATATATATTTAGGTATACATGTGAACAGGCATTCAAACACACACATACATTCTCCTTCTCCACAAAAAGTCTAGATTACCAACCTTCCCCAAATGAAAAAGGATTCTCTGATATAAATGCTTCTCAGACTATGGCTGATTTGTTTAAAAAGTTTCTAGACATTTTTGTTCAGCTTTCCTAAAATTAAAATCTTAAAAGACATTCAATGGCTTGATCAAACAACAGGCTTGCTTAGTCTTGAAGTTGTATTTGAAGGGGATGATAACAAGGTACCAGTTTATATGAGTGAAAATTCCCACTAATATTTACAAAATGAAGTGAATTTTCTCATACCAGAGATCCACTAGTTTCCATAAAATATGAATAGAATATCATTATATTATATGCATAATTTCTGCAGCACAGATTCCTCACATGGATGCCAAAGAACTGTCATATTTTATGTAATTTCCATTCCAGTTGAAAAAAAAATTATAGTAACATTTCTGTAAGCAAAAAAAAACATGATTAGTGGTCCCCATATAGTTCTGTGTAACTCAGATAGGAAAAACTTTCTGATCATGGCCAACAAATAAGTTCTTCAGATGTTAGTCTCCTTTGAAAAGAAGGTTTCCCTGTGTGTTGTATTCATGGATCTTTGTAAATACCACAAATTGGAATAAAAATCTGTTTAGCTAAAAGGTTCAGAAATAGAGGAGCTGGTATTAACACTGACAGAAAGCTGCCCACCACATTGTTGTTGGGTCTTTTGAAAGATATTGAGACCCAACAGCAGACACGTCTTTGGAATAAGAAACAAGGGGAAAAAAAAAAAGAAACCAAACACCATC
Source organism: Dasyornis broadbenti (assembly GCA_013397935.1). Classification (NCBI taxonomy): domain Eukaryota; kingdom Metazoa; phylum Chordata; class Aves; order Passeriformes; family Dasyornithidae; genus Dasyornis; species Dasyornis broadbenti. The sequence goes on from VZRN01000467.1 coordinate 2,393,191, forward strand.
GAACACAGCCATCACTAAATTCTAATCCTGTCTTCTGCTTTAGAGGCAGTTTTCCAGCCTTTTCAACCAAAGAAATTTTTCAGATATACTCCTCCTTTGAAGTATCTGTATATTTTATGGACGAAATCCAGGAATCCAAGGGGAAAAGAATGAACATGAAACCCATAGAATTGCTATCTACAAATTTCTGGAAATTATTCTCCTTAAGCTATAACATCCAAATAAGCAAATTTTCCTCTGAGCTATGGGCAATAAGCATGGCAAAATAATGCTGTGTTCCAGAAGCTAACTGGTATCTTTATTCTTTGCCTTTGAAGAAAGGTGTATTCTGTCTTCTCCAAGAATATCAAATAATGCCATCCTTTCAGAGGCAAAGATGAGGCGTTGCTGACCATCCTACCCCTGCTTTCCCTTTTTGCTCTCCTAGACCAATACCACTGCATTGCCCTATTTCTTATCCCCCACTGCCCTACTCCTTCCCCCAGCACAGCGGTTGGCTCTCTGCATATATCACCTTTATGGTGATGGACAAATAAGTTAAGTGCTCTCTAGATGCATTTCTGTATTTTCTGTGCATGTTCATATCTAACATTCAGAAATGATGTGGAAATATTATTAAAAAAAAAGAAAAAAACAGAACAGGAAAATAAAGAGGAAGCTAGAGCTGTTTTCTGTGTTTTATATATTTTCTGAGTAAAATGAAAGCATTATTTCACTTTTGACTTCAACATCACATTACCAAAGACCAAAATCAGGCTCTGGAACAACCAAAATTAAGGTGTTTTCCACTAATTTTTAAGTGATGGCTCTGCCCTTTGCCATGATTCCAAAGCATTCCCTCATTGAGCTGCAGGGAATATCTTGGTTTCCATACCACTTTCAGTCCCATAACCTCTAAAAATCAACACAGAAATCAAAATTGCATAACATCATAGATTATTTTTACTTCATAAGCTTAGAAATATGAACTTGTGTAAAATAAACAAAATTTGATTCCTCCTCGTGAATTTCTTTTTACTATGAATACAAATTTGTATATTATGGATGTGGTCTTTCTAATGCCATCCTTTCCTTGCCTTTAGCTACCTACAATAAACCTATGCCTATTACTATTTCAAATTTGTTATTACTTCTTCATAATGTTAAATTTCATAACTGAAAACAGAGAAAAAACTGCATCCACACTAAGACAGTAGTATTTTCCTAGGCTTTTTGCTTTGGAACTTGTTACTCTGAAAAGTCTTGTCAGGATTAAACTTCAAAAAGGGAGAATTTATTCACTTGTTTCCTTAAAAGAATCCCAGGAATTTTTCCTTGGAGTTGAAAAAATCATTCTTCTTCACCTGTACACAAAAGTGAACTCAAAAAGATTGGGGAAAAATTAGACCAATACTGCAAGAATAAAAGTTTAAACACTTAATTTCAGCATATTTTGATGGAATATAGTTTAGGGCCAGGACAAGTAAGAGATGTGCAAATGTGTGTGTCCTGTTAAGAAAAAACAAGCAGCCTTAATAATTATATCATGACACTGCCTTATGATGGCAGGGCCCAGAAAACTCTTAAGGTTTGTGTCTTTTCACAGATAAGTACAAACTCCTCCGAGCAAACAGTATTAATTATTGTTACTAATTAAGTCTAGACAAGCTAGCTCTCTTCCCCTGGAATGTTTTTGCCAAACATTTAATACCTGCAGCCTTCAGCCTGGATGACGGGCTGATAACACTCGCTGAGCTCCCCCAGGTGCAGCACTCGAAGCCGGCTGGAGCTTTGTGTTCGCTTTGCACCTGCGCAGGGCCCCTGCCTCCAGAGGCTGTGTGGGATCAAGTGCTCCTTGCCACCGGGGTCAGTCAGCTGTATCAAAACCACAGCAGACTCCCTCATAACAAAGTCTCTTTTTTGTTGTTAATTAAGACAGTACCAAAAAAATAAAGTTACTTATTCAGTCATGAGGGCTGAATGCTCCCAGTAGGTAGTCTTTTCACAATTCAATTTCCCTGATGGGACTCCAAGAGGAAATGAAACAACAAATTGTGCTCCTGATGATCTAAGCAGAAGCTGCAATTCCACAGGGAGTCCTGCTAGGTTAATTAGTTCATCATGCTAACAGAGTGGCAATCCAGAAACCAGTGTCCCACCAACAAAGGTTTGACAAAGTGAAGTTCAAGGCCCAGTTGTAAGGCAGTATCCAGTAGATATTATTGTTAGGTTTGGCAAAAGCACATTTACTGAGTATAAAACCAGGGCAGCAGTACTCAAAAGCCGGGGGATATTGCCTGTCCTGCCAGATTCATTCTTTTGAATGCAACAGATGCAGCCCACCTTTGAAAGATCTCTTATGAACACTCCTGAACAAAAGAAGTTCATCTCAACAAAATGTTTCCTTCTTAAATTAGTTTTGAAGAGGTAAGTACCTTTAAGCAAGTCTTTCTCTGAAAAGTCAAAGTGCAGTGCTGCACCTGTTGTTTTTATTTATCTTTTAAAGCATTTTGATATTCTGTAAATTCAGTATTATTTCATGGTCTATTCTTATTGCATACTATTGTTTTACAAATCTGTGGCAGAAATAATTAACAGGACATTTTTCTTACTATTCCATCCAATAACATTATAATTCAATTGACAGTATTTAAATATCATTTTTAAAGCCACACTTCAAGCAAATATATGAACCAGTGCCAAGTTTTTACCCTTTGTATTTTGAATAAGAACTTGATACTTCAATGGTAATTTTATAAATCACAAACACTTTTGATGCTAAAAGAATATGCTTCAAAAGAAAAGTTTTTCTTTTAATGGTCTAACAGACTGTTTAGACTGCCAGCTCTCACCTAAAGTCCTGTGAATGTCCCAAAATATCCAAGCACCTATTTTGTTGCCATAATCTATAGGATCTGAATCACAGAACTCATTTTTACCAACCTCGCAGCAGGACTCTGGGATTAACAATTCTTCTCAGTTTGGGAACAGAAAGGACTATAAATTCCAGGCAGCTGTACTCCTTCCATCTGCATATATTGCTGCAATATAGTTGTCTCATTTGAATAGGTCAAACATGAGGCAGCTGAATCTGCAAATTGTCGTCAATTCTGTTATGTATGTAAATAATTACTGCATTTTCTGCTGCAAAGACACTAGATATTCCAAGGTTCTGCAAAAATAACAAAAAAACCCTCAACTTTTCTACTTTTTTCCTTTACTGGTCACAGTTGTAAACAAATTTGTGTAAAGTGAAGCGGGTTATTTGGTTCTAGTTTACTTTATTGCTATCAGCTACTGAAATATTAGACCTTGATGCCTTATTTACAGAACTCCCCACTGACAAAAAATAGCGCTGCATAATGAGTAGACAAATGCATTTCAAGAGCACATCTTGAAAACTGTTTTTGTAAAACGCCTTCTGGCTGCAGTATTTGAACGTACTGTATGCTGACAGTCAGTAGGGACGGCAACACAGATGTGTTTTGTTTGGGTCTTAATGGATTCAATCCTGAAAAGCATTAAAAATAGAAAGAGTGGAGAAAATTTAAGCTTTACCTTTTTATGAAACTCTGATCATGCACTCTCTTTCTCTCTGGCCATGTGGTTGAAATGGAACAAATTTTTGGGACAAGAAATAGGACAACAGAAAAACAATACAGTATATTTATGAGAGAATGCATTCTCATTTCTTTTGAAAAAATATTAATGATACAAGATCTATTCACAGAAAACTATCCTTGAATTGTTATATTTAATTGTATTGCCTTAAGAATAGGTTAAGTTAATTTTAATTTAAAATCATGCATTGAAACGTTTAGGTCAGGACTTTTTATATTGTCTATCTAGAAATAACACTTCAATTGTTTGCAAGTCCTTAGAGGCTGTAGAATTTGTTTTACTTAATTAGCTTTTTGTAATTAAAAAACCCCCCTGTATTTACTTGCAGCATCTTAAAATAGTTTGAACATTTCTTCAGAGTAAATATAAGCAAAGGCTGAAAAATTTACAATGATCCATCATAAAGTCAATCCTAGCAGTTAGAATATTAATGGTAATGCTGTTGCCAGTAAGATCATAATAGAGAAGATATCAAAGAAGCACCTTTGAATATGATTGTCTCATTTTACACTGTACATCTGCATTTTGATGAAAACACAGACTATCACTACACAGATCTGATCAATTATCCAGCTGTTCTGACATAAAACTGAAACTAGAAAATAAGGTAACTATGGGAGCAATTGCTAGTGATTATGTTCTATGGAAACCTGATCTCTGTGAATACTGCTCTTTTGAATAACTCTCACCTTTCCAAGAGGAAATGATGCTGACTTCAATCCCTTTGAAAATTTTCTGGCAGGAGGGACTGGTGTGACAGCACACCCAAGATGGTAAGTGTAAAGTAAACCTGGGCTGGACTACAAGTTTAGCTCCTAAACTTACATGATATCACAATTTCTTTCACATTCCTAGGCACCATGCTCAACTGTCTAAGTTGTGGCTAAGTGCCTGTGTCAGGTGGGATTGAGAATACAAACATGGAGTGCCTCACATGAATCAATAGAGTGTATCTAAATATAATAAAAACAACATAATCACAATCTTAAAGTCCTCCAATTGGCAGCATAGAAGCAGAAACTTGTGTGAAAAATCTTGCTAATAGCAGATTATACCGTTAATTTATATCAAATGATGGCTTTGTAAATATTGGTATCTAATCCATTTTCACATACCACAGTAGAAAGGATGGAAAGTGGAGTAGTAACCTTAGGTCAATGACATTCATCCCGACAGAACACAATCTTCTCTTCAAGTTAAAAAAACCCACGAGTTCTCTACTAAGTCTCTTAAATTTTCTTACAAGGAAGAGAAGGAGAGATTCCAGAAACTATAAAAAGGCTGCTGTCCTCACTGTAGGAACATTCAAGTGACCTTTACAACTGATGATACTTCCATATGACAGCTACCAGGAGCACTAATTACTGCCCTATGGTCTTCACATTTGTGTGCCTATTAACAATTATTAGCTCACTGGACTTCAGATGATTGCTTTATTTCTATCTACAATAGATTCTGCACTCCAAAGCTTCATCTGAGAACCACTCAAACAACTGTTTGAAAACATCTCTCATAAATGTCAGGCCACCATTCCAATGCATTTGGAATTATTTTAAATGACAGCTCAACCATGCAAGTGGAAACTTGCTCTAAATAACAACGTAATCGTAAGACTTTGGGTACTTAATCAGAAAATGCTCTAGGTCCTAGATTTTCTGCTGTTTAGTAATGACCACAATTTCACCTGATTATGGACTTTAAATTTAGGCTAACAGACAGAGAAATTCTATAGAAAGAATGCAAACATGAAGAATGCTCTCATCAATGTACTTCTGAGGAAAAAAGTTCTTGTCAAACCATGATGCCTGATGGATTCAACAGATCAGTTGACAAAGGCACTATCATTAATAGAAGCGACTTCTGTAAACTCTGTAATGCAGGCAGTGATATTACTTTGACCTGGAGCATAAAAAAAACTCTTCTGAAAATACATTATTTCTAATTCCAGTATTTGTAAATACTGTGTTAGAAATATGGAAAGGAGAAAACTAAATGAAATGAGAAAGCAAGCTCTTTAATGACAGTACTTCAGATGTTATATTGCATAGTCAGCACACATTTTGAAGGTTAATTGAACATTGACGCTGTGAAAAATTTAAAAGAGGATCCTATACTTAGAATATGAAGATAGATAACCTATAGGAAGAGAGGTACATTTTTAACAGTAAACAATAAAAAAAATTGGAAAACCTACTGGGGAAAAAGCAGCTTTTCATTATTTCTTTATATGAAAAAAAGCTTCTTTTTAAACAAATTTTCTTTTCACATCCCTTTTGAAAGGAGACTGAGAACCATTTAAGTACTTGAGAACACCATACTAGCCAATTCTGAAATTTTATTCTCCTTACCTAAAACATCCAGTAAAATTGCCTTGTATAACTAACCAGCAGTAGACATACAATGAAAAACACAATCAATTTCTTAAAAGAAAAAAAAAAAGAATCATGCCAAAATGTATTATTTGTCATGTTTATAAATTTTGAAGCATGAGACAAGTGGGATTTCACTTGGTGGTCTCGGCTCTTCTCTATTTTCCTGTCTGCTTCCATGACCACATCACTCAGTGTTCTTATTGTTCACACAAGTCATTTCATGTGTCAAGAATATTGTGATGGTTCTTGGATGAGTCAATAAATTATACTGACTTACTTTAAGAAAAGACTGAAACACTAACGTAAATGACAGCTTGGAATATAGAGATGATTTCACAATATAATATAGAAAATATCTGCCTTTGTCATATGATTATCATGCTACTTACATTTGCAAAATAAAATTCAACAAAGGAGCCAGAATTAAAAATATATATTTTAAATTTATATTGAGATTTTCAATTTTGAGCCCAAAGTACCTCCACAAAATTAGGTGTGTCATGGTAGAAGTGGAAAAGAAGCAAAACCCAATGTCGACCCCCAATATCATTATACTTTCTGCAACTACCAATGAAGCAGAGTAATAACTTTTTATTATTTGAATGTGAATAATCTGAGCCACTGGATATGCCATAGGTAAAATTCGCAGGTCTTCATCACACCCACCTCAAACTGGATTTATTCAGTCTACTGCAGTCAATGATAGAAGCCATGTAATTTGTTGCCATGCAATCTTCAGATAGCTTTATGGAATATACCATACCTTATTCCCCATTTCATATGGAATTGTTAAAACCTCCCTTTTCCTTGGTTTCCACATACACACTTGCATTTTCATTTCCCTCAGAATATAATCAGAATTCTATTAAAAGAATGCAGAAAATTACTACTTTTCAGAGGCACCCACACTGTTTTCAGGAAAAGAACCACTGCATTTATCCAAAACTTTTTACAAGCTATTTTTAAAGATGCAGAAGTAAAAGGAAAGAAATCTAAGTTTTTTACTTTGATTTTACTTTAAAAGAGTTAGAGCAAAATGCTAAGTACTAATACTAAGTAGTATTTTAACAAAGACTTTTAGAATACTTTCAGAATTCAGAAATGTTTGTGGGTTAAGAATTGCTGAACAGAACACTACACCAGTTCTTTTATTCTGTGCGTAAGTATCCCCTGCAGTGCCATAGGAACTTTTTGATGTATTTTTCAAAAGGTTTTCAATTCAATCTACCAGGTGGTTTTAGGGACTCAAATTGTTGTGCTGAAGGCTTGTGCCAGCAGTTATCAAAGAATGTGTGGCATGCATCCTAATAGTCTTGCTGTGTGATCAGTCTGTTTCTATATTTGTGTGCATATGTATGTGTACTCCCATATTCATGGTCCAAATCTTGTGCCATTGAAGATGAAATGGTGTAGTGTTTTACTGGGGCTGTGTATATGGCAGTGTCTCACCAACAGAAGCTTTTCAAGCAACCATTAACTGAATTCACTAGAATAGTTTGAAGAGCAGGCTTTTCATTTTTAATGGTTTAATAATAAGGGTTTTTTTTTTTCCAGAAAAGATGTAACAGTTGGTTAAATGCTAAAACAGATTCATTCTCTCAGGTTTTTACCTCCACACCCTGGGAGATTTGACTAGGTTAAATATTGCCATGGTTTAAGCCCAGCTGGAAGTTAAGCACAGCTGCTCACTCAAACCTCCCTCTCTCTCTGGCCCAGTAGAATGGGGAGGAGAATAAAAGTAAAACTTGGTTGTTGAGAAAAGAACAGTTTAATAATTGAAAATAAAGTAAGATACAATAATGATGGTAAATTATAGCATTAGTGATAGTAAAAAGGGAAGAAAAAGTGATGCATAATTCAGCTGCTTACCACCCACTGACCAATGCCAGACCCCACTTTCCCAAAGCCAGATCAGCACCTCTTCCAGGTAACTCCCACCAGTTAATAGACAAATAAAGTCTATTTTTATTTAAATTATTAAAAGGAAAACATCAAGTAGTCTCATACTCTGTTCTTGAGCTTCTGTAGTTGCCTGAGCTTCCAATAAATGTATACACACCTATTAAAAATTAGAGCCATGAAATACTAAAGGAAACCTTGGTCTTCATGCTTTATCTCTGGATACTGATCATGTTACGTAAGTAATTATTACAACCTACTTTTAATTGGTTGTAGTGTCTAGTCACAGCCAACAATGATCTCTCATACAACAAAATATCTAACTCCTTGACTTCAATCTGAACAGCAATGGGGATGATGGAGAGCTCCATGATGCCACATCAAGGGGAGTGCATGTTGTGAAAAGCTTCTTGCCGGTCACTTCCTGCGGGTACCGGGTAAATTCCGTAATACTGCTACCTGTGGTATGGAATACAGCACCTCCACAAGTAGCAGCAACTAGACCAGGCAGCTTCCTGAACAGTCCTTTTCCAGAAAAGGTAAATTCAGCTCCTTGAAATGCCTAGCAAATTGATCTTAGTGAAGCTACGCTATAATACCTGTGTGTTTCCTTTTGAAATTTTGACTGCTGACAACTATGGCTAAGCATCTGGGATCAAAATTTACTGCAACACTCGTGTATTGCTCCATAGCAACTCTGTCTTTGCACTTTCATCAGTTAATATAAAAAATCCTTCATTTGAATTTATTCAAGTAATTTTGTTTAATGACCAGCTCATCTAAAGCTGGACAACTAGAAAGTGCTTCTTCACTTACAAGGCTGCATATATTTGATATGTTAGAGGATAGAACTTAATAGCTCTAAAAAGCTGACAGGAGGGTACTCAGTATCCAAACCTCTATGAATGAGACACCTTCACCCCCCAATGTTTATATTCATTTGTAGAACTAATATAAAGTTTCTACTAATAAACATAATTTTTAGAAGCTAGTCCTCTGCATTTTAACACATAAAATTTTATCAAGTATATTACGTTCAGGCATATCTATGGTGTAATGTGTGCAGAGTTAATGTATCATTTTTGGCAACATGTGAAAACCTGTAAAGATTAAATTGCATACAACATTTTCTAACAGATTTGAACTATTACTATCAAGTATTCTCAGGGGAGACAGACAAAACCCACATACTTGAGAATAAAGCCTTTACCTGTAACTGCAAATAACACTGCTTGATTCCATTCACCTGCCAACCATGTGGAATTTTTGGGGCAATTGTCTTTATGAGCTCTACCTCTTGCCAAATTTCACTATTTGTCTCCAAGGAACATTTTTCCACCACTGTAAGATACATTGTCCTTGCAGACTAATGACAAAGTCTGCATGCATCTCGCTGACAGTGCAGGTATATGTAGCTGATTTAGGGAAATCACTTCTAGCAGATAGAGACATCCACTTTCCACTGTCAACAGGTTTTTCTGCCTAAAGTCAGCTCTTAAGAGCTCCAAAAGGTAGTTTAAATGCCTCTACTTAGCATAAGAGTAATGATTTCTCAATAGATAATAATTTCAGGTCTATGAGGCTGTGCTCCAGAGCCAGGCTGAGTATTTAGAACCCAAAACAACAATTGTTAAGCCTCCTCACAGTGGTCTTACCTGTGTGCCCTCATTGTTGCTTACAAAGCAACATTGAACAGGAAAACGGGAAAATCTAATACAAACCATGACTGATGCAATTCTTAAGAAAGAAAAATTAACTACGGCTAGTAGAAAGTACTCTGCAGGCTTATAGGGAAGTTTAGGCAGAAATAAAAAACTGAAAATTTGTGTGCAAGACTTTCTGGACAACTAAGTATCTTAAAGTATAAAAGCACATTAGCCTAGCAAAAAAAGGCTGAGGTAGGATTTAGTTAGAAATTTCAGTGGTTCAATTCAATTTAGAGTGGGACAGAAGCAGTCCATAGGCAGTCCACCTTAGAGGTTGCCCTAGCTTAGCACCAATCCTGATGAGTGCTTCCACAAAGAATCACCAGCCAGCCAAAGGAGGTGATTGTCATGCTCTGCTCTGCACTCTGCTCACCTTAGTGCGGTGTGCAGTTGGCTGCCACAATAAAAGAGGGATATAAAGCTACTAAAGGAGGGGCACAAAGATGGTGAAGGGCCTTGGGAAGCCATATGAGGATGGCTGAGGTCACTTGGTCTGTTCAGCCTGGAGGAGACTGAGGGGAGACCTCATTGCAGTTACAACTTCCTTGTTGAGGGGAAGAAGAGGGGCACCTCTTTTTTGTGGTGACCAGTGACAGGACTTGAGGGGATGGCCTGAAGCTGAGTCAGGGGAGATTCAGGCTGAATATTGGGAAAAAGTTTTTCACCCAGAAGGTGTTGGGCCCTGGAACAGGCTTCCCAGGGAAGTGGTCACAGCACTGACCCTGACAGAGTTCAAACAACGTTAGGAAAACACTCTCAGGCACATCATGCAATTCTTGGAGTGTCCTGTATAGGGCCAGGAGTTGGACTCTGAAGGAAAAAAGCCTTTACTCTGGGGGTGGTGAGGCACTGAAACGGTTCACCCAGGGAAGGTGTGGATGACTCGTCTCTGGAACTGTTTAAGGCCAGGCAGGATGGAGCTCTCAGCAACCAGGTCTAGTGAAAGGTGTCCCTGTCCACAGCAGGGTGGTTGGAACTAGATGATCTTTAAGGTCTGTTCCAACCCAGGCCATTCTATGACTCTACGATCCCTGTGGGTCCCTTCCAACTCAGGATATTCTATGATTCTAGGAATGATTAAGTTCAAATATTACAGCATACTGGGTAGCATGTGCTCTGAAACTAACCCAAAATATTTAAATAAATAACATAAAAGGCAGCCCACATGTACATACTTGAAAGACCTTGTAAAAAGAGAGGTGAAAAGAGGTGAAAATTATGTATCCCACTTCTCCAAGTACTTATTAATATGCAACACTAATCAACATACAATTCAGAGCCATTTAGAAGTGGTTCAGGATCATCTCCTTAATATTCTTTACCTTGCTCTTTAGGCATTCTGAAGAATGAACCATACAGACATTAAGTATTCTCAGTATAAAAAACAAGCTGAAAAACAATCTTTCAATATTTATGTTTCACTATTATGCCACAAAAGACTGTAAAAATGCACATACGTCTACAGTAAAAACAGGAGTATGCAAAATAATATTGAATTATATTAACCCCTTTTCAGAGAGCACAAAAGGCCCTAAGATACATTTCAATCTTATTTATAGAGCAGAATATTAAAAACAAATAATAAAAATAGAAGTCATGCTTATTTGAGCTCCCTTTACTAGTTGAATTTCACAGCTATGCAATTTTTTCAGCTATCAGTGTTGAGGCTCTATTCTTGCCTAGGTCACTGGAAAGATACAGATATGTGATCTGTACATATAGTTGTGCATATAGATATCCACAGTTGACATCAGTTCAGGTTTCACACCAGTAACACAAAACTGAAGAAACAGGCATGAGGATGCACAAATATGTCTCCATGTCAACAGAATACTAAGAAAGATAGGCAGTGTTACACTGGGGTCTAATTGTTGGCAGCTTTTATTTAATAACAGCAAATTTTCATGCCATGCTTGATCTGTCTTACAGTGGACCATTTCCTGCAATGTCCATCCACAAATGTACAGCCACCTCCCATGCATCAGCTGTAACAAATAGGCAGTCAGTCTCATCAGACTGGTGATCCATAGAAAAACATCACTGGATTGTCTGTGGGTCCATCTCAGTGTCTGCCACCTTCTCTGTACCAGGAGCTCTGCCACAGGCTCAAGAAGCAAGCAGAACAGCACCATTTAGAAGCAAAATGCCCTTATTTTGGATCCACTGCCATAGGAAATTATATCCCTAGCAAGTAGAAACTAGACCAAATGTGGCCACAGAAATATGTAGTAGTAAATCACATGCACACGGGATCAACAGCAATGATGTGCTAATGCACGCTGTGCTCACGGCGTTATCCACTGAAATGCAATTCATAAAACCATGCATTAGAACAATGTCATCCACTGTGCTTTAGGACCACACAGATATACAGCCTTCCCTTTCTGAAATCAAGTGTAAACCACAATATTCAGGTAATACTAGCTGGACCTAATTCTCCCATGAGTGCCTAACTTGATCCAGCTTTTACCCTGCTTATGCCTTACTGCCAGAACTTGTAACAGATTTTGGTTTTTTAGCATGAGTACTTACAATGTATGTTGTGAACAGTTAATATCAATAAGCTAGAACAAAACACCACATTATCTTCAACCCCCAACTGCCTGGATTTAAGCCAGTATACTCATGGGACAGGCTTTATGGAATAATCAATAAAGAAGTGAAAAAGACAGCACAGCATCTTCTCTAAAGGAGAGAACAGAGGGCACACAGCAATTTAAAAACCACGTCAATAAAAAGACAGGAAAAACTAAAGTGGAAAAGGAAACCCAAAACTCATACTCTCAACAGAGCTCCCAGCAGAGCAGAAGACAAATCCACAAAATCTAATTTTTGGTATCCAGATGCGATGCAGTAAGAAGCTCTCTCTAGGCACTTAGCACTCTGCATCAGATAGCTACAGAACAAACATAGCTGTTCAAAATAACCCAGCACAGACCCAGTGAATAGTAACCAAGTATCCAGTGATCTGCAATACAATCAGCTACTGGTCTGTTCTGTTGCAGGAATAACCAGCAAGTCGTATTCCCAATCTAGGCAGGTTATCATCTAAGAGCAGATTTATTCCCCTCTTAACAAAGTGCACAGCAACTCTTAAGGTTTCTCTCTCGCACATCACGTTATTCTTATCTGAGTTGTTCCCAGCTCCAACCTCTGCCCACTACCTAGGCGCTGACAAAGTGCACACAAATCTGCAGTGCTGCTACTGCCCACCTCTCAACAATGGAAAGGTCAGGAAATGACTCCTGGAACATCCAGACAAAACAGATCTGTGAAATGACACAGAAGCTTGTAAAATTACTCTGATTACAGAAATACAGACGGATGGTTATAGACATCAAAGACTTCTAAATATAGAGAAGAGGATGACACTGAAGTGAAATAACAGACTTCAAAAATGTTAGCTTTGCTAACACATACTGTAGTGACCTTAGTTTGGTACTTGCAGAGCTGAAAAAAAGGAAGGTCATGATGAGCTGTCAGAACCTAACAGCACACAGGCACGGGAGTGCTGCATCAGAGGCCTCATCCTTACTGCAATTAAATTGTGACACAGCAACATCGATTTTAATGGGCTCAGGGTGGGATCTCTGTTGGAGTTTCTGTCACCATTGACCCAAATCAGAACTCAGTTGCCTTGCTTGAAGCAAAAAGCTGGTGCCCACTAATCCCTGAAGCCCTTCTCTTCACAGTAATGCATTTTTCAGGAAGATTGTCTGTGTAAAAATATCTATTGTTCAAGATGTACTTTTTTCCAGAAGGCTTTAAAAAGATCAATAAATTTTCTGTAGCATATAATGATAATCTCCTTGTGGTTTTTTTTTTAAGTCTTACATATTAAAAATATTCGGCAGTATTTAAACATGCATCGTAAATTATTAAAAGAGAACCCAATTTTAAAAATAAACACAAAATCAAGACATTATAGTCTGCGTATACGTCAACATAATTTCTCCAGTTAAGCTTTCACTGCATGCAACACCTACACAAGACAGGTACGTTAGAAAAAAATACAGTACTTACTTCTCTGGTTTTGGCCATATGTTTAAACAATCATTGCAAACTTTTGTCATTTAAAGATCTAAACTCCTGAGGAGGTACAATGGAAATATCCAGTACTCACATGTAATCATCACTCAAGTACGGATTTAACAAACTGTATTTCAATGATTTGAGGTCCCAGTACAATGAACAAACAAAATGAAATTATTAACGGAGTTTTTCACAGTTACTTGTTAATTAATCATTGTATTCACAGACGAAAACTAGTGCCACAGGACATTACCAGAATACTATATCTGATGCATATGCATAGCTTTTTTTCACAGATTCCTTATGGCAGTGCTACCTTTTCAAATCCTGCTCATGTTTCATATCACTGCACACCAATGCACAACTACAATTGTGCTATTCTTTGTACATACTAAGGGACATAGATAAAGTCTATATAGTAATCTTCTGGTATTTTTTAATATTACAAATTGTAGAAGGAAAAAACCCCGCTGTGATCATTGAACCATGTCATGATCCTTCCTAGGAAATCTCTACAGAGATAAAGATAACACAAACTGACCTTTAGAAATCAGATGAGGGACACAGCTATCATAACAATGGTAGCTGAGTTCAAATGCTCAGTCTACAGAGAACAGGAATATAGCCTACTCTACAAATCTTTTTTTTTTTCTTTATTTATTTAATCCAAGTGGAAATGTTTTTTTCAAGCCTCCACTTGAAAGCTGGAGGTAAAAAAACAAAGATAAATATGCCCAATGACTTCACTAGACACTGCATTTTTTTATTTTTTTGAAATGTAAATTAAAACATACTTCCAAGATCTCCATTCAAATTAGGGGATGACTGTTGTACTAACGCACAACAGATTTCATCATTGTCAACGGCAACTTAGAAGAAATTTGTATTTAAACATTATTATGCTGGAGACCAACAATCAGCAGCAGAAGCATGGGATTCTGCCTTCTACGCACTTTCAGAGATCGGATGACACATCAGCATGTGTAGAAGTTCTGCCTGATTGTTTTTTAAAGCAAAAAGGATAATGGAAAAAGCAGTCAGTTTTTTCTGATTTTCAAAGAGTAAGTTTTCTGCTTACAAGCTGATACCCTGAAAATGGAACATCCACAGGAAAAAACCCCATACATTTGGCAATCTGAGTAATTTTTACATGGAATGACCAGGGGTGGGGTATTAAGCAACCACACAAATGCATTTGTAATACATTCACAGCCAGCCAGAATGAGAATATTGATAAACATAAATTCTTTCAGCTATACTACTCGGTTCTGAGTTGTGTTGAGCATGTGCATGCAATGAATGAAGTCACACAAGACGTGGCATGAGAAATAAGATGTAAGTAGTGAAACAATTCACTTGGCATAAAATGTCATTAAAAAATCACATCCTATAAATATGCAAAAGTGTCTAATAATTGCAATCTGGTTTTTGTTAATATATGTTACCATAACTTAGAAATGCTTAATCTTGTCTTAACATGATTATATTGACTGTCTCTGATTTAAATTCAAAAGCTACATAAAAACCTTAATCTTTTATCTTTATTAGTATGAAAATTTAGCTTATAGCAGTGAAGGAATTTTTTATACATGTCCATCAGCATATTTATAGGTGCCTAAATATATGCAGTTTGATGGCTTTTTTTCATAGTACCATCAAATTCTTTTGTCAGCAGCAAGTATTCAGTGCTTATAACAACTAAAAGATATCTGAATTTGGAGCTGGAAACAACAGTCATATTGAAAAATTTTATTATTCTTTTTAGAACCATGCATTTGAATCAAGTTTTCAATTTGCTAACTGAAATGCTTTGATAGACCATGAGTAAAATGCTACTGGTTGGCACATGAATGAATGTACGCAAAGGAAATCAGGAAATCTTTTTAGAGGCCAAAAGGCGGTTACTTTCTTGAATAAAAAGCTATCATTTTCATAGAAACGTTACTACAAGTTTTAAGAACCTTCATCAAGGAGAGGTGTATCTGTTTATACAGCACATGTGAATGCCTTCAGGAGAAAAGCTAAAAACCCATCTAAAATTACACACTTGCAAGGTCTTCTGGTTAACATTTCTATTCTCCTTCTGTCCTCTTTCCTGCAAAAATGACATCATGGGTTTTGAAAGAAGTCAGAGTGACTTATAGAAATACTGTAGAAAAAATTGCTATTCTTCTTCTTTTCGCTTCTTTGTCAGATCTCCCTTGCACAATAAAGGAGCTTATGGGTGTCTCCCAATGCGCCACAGCATTTATGAATACATAAACAATGTATTTAAGATCTGAGAAGAGCTAAAATGTAGCATAAAGCAGGAAAAAAATTGCATCTCATGTTACTGTGATGCTGAAGAGGCCTCTCGGTTATCTGAGGCACTTTGCACATTATTAAATTTGAAGATTTTTTGTCAATAGAGTTTGCAGATAACATAAAGGCTCAAGGTGCTTGGTGAAAGGACTTATGCTTTAAACAATTTAACTTATATTGCTCTATGAATATTGCAAATGATAAATTTTCACTGGTGAAAATGTGTTGGTTTTTTTTTCCTCAGGTCAGGCAAGAAACTCAAGTCCTATAGGAAGAGTTACTTTCACCTCATAGATTTTGTTGGAGCTATGTCAATTCATACAGTCTAATGAATTGGGGGTTTTTTTCTTTTTTTTTTTTTTTTCCCCCTCCAACAGTGAAAGAATTTCCAGATAAAAAAATTGCTTTTAGCCTCAAATTATATTTTTAGGGTAGGGCTTATCTCTTCTGCCAAACTTTTCATCACATTGTTATAATGTTTTGTAAGGCTGCCAGATCCACACCGAAACGAAGATCAGACAACCCTCAGACAATTAAGCATTCTTTGAAATACCATTAAATAAATTAACTTAAATTGACTTTGAGATATCTATAGGACAAATATCCACAAATTAATAGCAGGAAAGTTTCAGGTATCATGCTTTTTCTATTTCTTCTGTTCACTCTTCATCAGAATGAAAGAAGTTAATAAGTAGTTTTAAGGTCCTTTATTTAAAAAAAACAAAAAACAAAAAACAAGTCTTCCATGTTCTTTCTATGATCCTGAAAGACAGCCTCACACAATATAAAGCCAAAAGGACCACTCTTCTCATCTCACACTCCTTTCCAACACAGTCCACTGGACCTGTTTGCAAACTGCATAATGTTAAGGAGAAGCACCACTTATAATCCTGATTTTCAGTCAAAATCCATTTATCTTTTTAAAAATTATCTTGCTTACTACAACTTCCAAGTGTTTCTTGATGTATTGAAAAGTCACAGAGCTCCTCAGCAAAGTCCTAAAAAACTTAGATGCAAATAATCTGTATCTGTAGACTAAAAATACTTAATTTTAGCAGCTGTGGCTAACCATGATCCTCAGTTATCAATGAAATGAAAAGCAGCTTGTGATCATCACTGATTTTTTGAGGTTAAATAAATAAGGTTAGGCCATTCTCAGTTGGGATTTGGTAGGTAGTATCAGCCATTGACCAATGTCTAACATGGTATGTAACCATTTAAAGCACAGATTCTTACACTTTTAAGATTATTTGCTTCTGAATTGTCATGACTAGTAAACATACAATGCCATTTTAGATTTAGAAGGCCACTTGCTCTCTCTTTTCTTGACTCTATTTTGGGCCTCTGTGAATCATGCGCACTAAGTATTGCCAGGACAGAAAGCTCGCTTACAAAGGTGCTGGGATGCAAGGAAAGCCGTCATCTCTTTTTGTTTTCTCCCCAAACCAGTTTTCCAAACCAGAAACAGCCTAAATCTCTTGCAGAGCAAGCTCCCATGAAAGAGTCTCCCGGCCCTATTAAGCGCTAAGAGCAAAAGGATGAAATAAATGTGTCTAGTCTCTGCAAGCTCTTTATCACCAGCATCAACCTATTCACTGTTGAGCAGGTCATTGATGACTAGGCAAAGATATAACAAAAAGTAAGTCATCATTCCCAAACATTCTTCCCTCTCCAGAATTGCTGGTAAAGGGG
Source organism: Dasyornis broadbenti (assembly GCA_013397935.1). Taxonomy (NCBI): domain Eukaryota; kingdom Metazoa; phylum Chordata; class Aves; order Passeriformes; family Dasyornithidae; genus Dasyornis; species Dasyornis broadbenti. The sequence continues at coordinate 2,410,793 of VZRN01000467.1, forward strand.
TTTGCTAGTTAACAGGTATGAACCCCTAAACAAACAAACAAAAAGAAAAGGTTTTGAAAATGTCAGTAAGAAAAATCAACATACAATAGCCATGAAATGGAACACAAACAACACCAGGGTTAAAGAAAACTGGATTTTGTTGGCACAATGTACAGGGCAGAGAACTAAGAGCTGATTAAGTAAATTAATCACTTATGCAACCAAGTGGAACTTTAACTATGGAGCAATAAAAACACCTCATATAAAGGGCAAAGGCATTCAGGATATCCACTAATTCAAAAGACTGTTAATCTTCAAACTTGATAGTTAGAATGAACCTCCTCTCTTTAAACCCTGGGGGTTAGATATAGCTCATATGAACTGCTGAAATGAGAAAATGCAAGGCATGTATTAAATATCCCAGAGGCAGCAGTACTTAGTCCTCCAACAGCCATTCAGACTAGCTCTTTATACCTGAATGCTCCAGTGAACTCTTTGTGTTTGCTACACTAGATGGTATTTTTACCATGACATCAACAACTATATATCATCCCTCTTTTTCTCGTCTTAGGTAGATTCTAATTTTCTGCTCTCAATACAGATTCATCTGTAAACCTTCTTTTTCTAAAACCGCTTTCATTCGCTTCTGGAAGCAAAACAAGGAAGTTGTGAGAGCTTGTACTTTTTATAAATTCCAAAGAAAAAAAAAATTAAAAATCAAGTTTATATTAAAACTAAGAAAAACTGAAGAGTTGCACTTTAGATCAGAAACAAAAAAACTAACCACTAATATTTATAGACGGAAATAGGACACCTGAGTTCAAGATAATATTTGGTTATGAAAACAAGGGAGCAGCAAAGGTAGCTCACTAAGCTTCCAGTAATGTTATGTGCACTTCTACAGGGTAACTAATCTATGCTTCTTTTATAGTCAGAGAGCAACAAAAATTTATGGGATGCAAATGATCAAAGCAATTTCAGTTTTTATCAGCATCAGAGAAATTATACCCATTATTCATGTATACCTTTGACTCTTTTTTCTCCCAACTGATTTAAAGGGAGCTTAGATGAATAGCTCTAATTCTGATGTCTTTGTTGCAGAGAACCACTCTGGTCTTTAGCTTGCCTTTCCAGTCCAGCAATTAAATTCAGTTGCAATGTACAACAACACTTAGTTATGGAAATTTTTATTTGACTTCAATAGGACTTTGACATCTGTGGGTCTTAGTGCAATCACACTTCAGGACCACTAACTTTATCAGCTCCCAGATCTGTTCAGGGCTCTGCACATACAGAAACGAACAGAATAATATTCAACTATGGAAAAGTGTTAAGAACAAAAAAAAAAAAATGAACCACAACCTTTATATTGGGTGTTACCTACCACTTATACGGACTAAAGAGAAGTTTTACATATACTTTTAAGGGTAGATGAAAGGATATACATATAGACACAATTAATGACCAGAGGTTATTGTTTATAACATGAAGATACAGAAATTCTTTTAATATTAAAATTATCACTGCACTAATCCTACTGAATTCTAATGTTTAACACATTTAGGCTCATGGATATTTATTTTTATAATTTATAATTAGCAAATAAATTTAGGTCTTACTACAATCAGTTTTCACAGCTGTTTTAGCAGCAGTCTAACTGAGAAAAGAAAATTTCTAGTCACTGGATATACATAGATGCACATTTCTATGGTTTAATGAAACCAAAAAAAAATTACCCTTCCACAAAATTTTCAGCAAAATAGGGTGTGGTTATATGTATCAATGAAAACGGATTTTTCAGTTTTAACATAAGCTGAAGATGCAATTTTAAAAATGTAATTTACCACCCATATAAGAATTAGTATAGAGTCCAAAGATTATCATTGGCTTTTGTGAAATCTTTCATTATGATCTGCAAGGGCAAAAACAGATCTGAAAGAAAACCAAATTGAATAGCGATGGACAAAACAGAACAAAATGGCCAATTACAACATCCTGTGCTGAGGCCAAATCCTTCTCTTCAACAATCTACTTGCCATTCCTCACGGACAGAAAACAGAGCCATGAACAGAGATCTGTGAAATACACCAATTACCTGAAACTGCTGCACTCAACACTTTCTATTACCTGAGCTGCAGCTGCCACAAAGGCCCATATCTTCTCTTATGCAAACATTAATTAAAAGGGGGCTTATGAGAAAGTTGGAGAGAAACTTTTTACCAAGGCCTCTAGTGACAGAACAAGAAGTAATGCCTTCAAATGGAAAGAGGGTAGATTTAGATTGGAGATAAGGACAAAATTTGTTTTTATTGAGGGTTGTGAGACAGTGCCACAACTTGCCCAGAGAAGTTGTGGGTACTCCATCCCTGCAAGTGTTCAAGGCCGGGTTGGATGGGGCTTTGAGCAGCTTGGTCTAGTGGAAAGTGTCCTTGCCCATGGCAGGGGTGTTGGAACCAGATAATCTTTAGAGATCGCTTTCAGCTGAAACCATTCTATGATGCTACAGCACTACAGAAAATGTGATCCTTCAAGAAACAATAACTGATAGGAACAAAAACTGCAAAAACACCCATAAGGTAAAGTTTGAATTTAAAAAGCGTTATCTTAAATGAAACCTAGCTTTATTTAAAAATAATATTAGAGTGTTTTTGATGAGTAAATTAGGTTTTCAGTGAAATCTTCATGAAATTTCATAGCACACCACTAATGAACTTCAAAGTTCTTTTTTCCCATGTGATAAGATGATCAATCCTTCCCTTTTTAAGCATGGTAATAACAACATTTTGAAAATAATGTTATTCCTAAATTTAGGAAAAATATAAAAATATTCTCTTTCAACTCACAATTTATCTTTTTTTCCACCTTTGACACTTCCTCATCTCCCCCTCTCCATGTTTGTGACAGAGTAACACTACCTGACTCCTTGAGCTTTCTTTCATTTGAAAATGATGCCCAGGGTATAGAACTACCCTGCAAAGTAGAGCAAAAGACGTAACTGCAGTTGACTTAGTGTTCCTCACATACATATTAAATGCATGTGTCCTCCTCCTTTTTATTTCCTCAAGAGAAAGGTTTGTGTTTCAGCCTACCAAAAATCTTTTCAACTGTTTTTATTTACATATACTTAACTTTTCAAAAAGGATGTGATCCTATATGAATTCTTACATAGGTCATTTAAACATCCTGGAAGTAGACCAAGTTCTTTCTTTTCTTGTGTGATTTCATAGTAGACTGCGTTTTCCATGGACACACTCGGAGATGAGAAAATGACTTCCTCACTGTGTTGGGCAGGAGACCCTACAACCCATCCTGCAGAGTGCCAAGGACAGCCTTTTCCCACACCCACTTGAAGCTCACACAGACAGGAAACACAAACTGCCACATGACATACCAGGAATCCTTTGAGTGCAAACTGTCCAGTCCAACAGCATTCACCAACAGCCAGCCTTTTCTACCCAAAACCATTCAAAAACACAAGTTCTGTGTTTTAACCTCAACTGGCAAGTAAGTACCATGCAGCTGCCTCTTCACTGCCCCTCAGCCCTCCCCCAGGCAGAGACCTGGAAAGGAAAATGCCTGGGTCGAGATAAGAACAGCTTAATAACTGAAACAAAGTAAACTGTAGTGATGATGATAATAATAGCAATAATAATAAATGTAATGAAAAGTAGAGAGAGAGACAGACAGAGAGAGAAAGAGAGAGGAATAAAACTGAATCAAAATAACTGCTGGACACTACAATTGCTCACCACCCACTGACTGATGCCCAGCCAGTTCCCGAGCAGTGATTGGCTCCCTTCCGGGTAACTCCCCCAATTTTTGTTCTGGGCATGACGTTCTATGGATGGGAATATGCCTTTGGTAAAGTTATGGAGGCTGAGAAGCTTCCCATTATAGCCTTGGCAACATAAAAGTAAAAGAATCCAGGTCAGTAAAACAACATAGTTTAACCTAATTTTTAAAACACCCTGCATCTTTTGAATGCCACTGAACGAGTTTCTTCACAAAACATCACTGTTTCCCCGCACACAACAGCCATTTTTATAGGGCTTTCCTTGCAACCTAGAAAAAATAGTGTTTTTAAATTTCATTTATTTCATATTTATTAACTCACAACAGCTTTCACAAATAATTCTGATAGGAATACTTGCATGTTATATTACTAAGTTACAGAAACTAAAAAGGCCCAGTGGAAAACAGGTGGCCCTAGTTTTACTCATCACTCTGAGACACAACTAAAACTCAAGAGAAAAATAGAACAAAATTAGGAAAAGCAGATACAAATTCTTCCAAGTTTACTTTCTTTGCTAGTGTAAAATCTAAAGCAATGATGATACATGTATGACCCTAATTCTTTCCTCCTTTTCTGTGTACAGACTGGTAGATTAAATATTTCTTCCATTTTTAAAACCTACTGAGTATGGTATACATTATGCAAGTGTTTTATATTATAAAAAAGTTACCACACATACTCGATACTGTTTTATAGCCTCGTGGTTGTTTAGTCTGTACAGCTAATAGTTCTCTAATATTTCTCTCTCACTTAATAAAAAACTTAATCCCAAAGACTTCCTTTTATTTTCAAGCAGGACATTTCAAAGTTGTATATGACGTCTGAGCAAGAGTTATCCACAAAGTTTCACTTCATTGTACTGTTCATATTAACTCTTTTTCTACTTGTTTTACATTCATATGCATTTAAACACATTTTTCCCAATAAGTGTGCAGTACTTGCAATACTCTCCATCAGAAAGCTTCCTCACTGTACCAAAGCTGATAATAAAAACAGAAGTACGACATTAAAAAATTCAAATAGGCTCCAGCTATTGGAGGCCAAATCCAAGAGCAAAATCTGTGTCTCAGTTTTTATTCACTGCTATTTGGAATCTATATTAATGCAGATTTTTTCCTCCTTACATCTTTTGATTGCTGAGAATTTTGCTTCCCACTGTTTCAGACAATGGAGGCTTAGAGAGCAGAAACAGTTTCAATGGGTGGTGCACATTTAACTACCACTTTTCAGCCCTAAAACCACACACTGGCTTTTCTCTTCATTTGGACAAAAATACAAGGAGGCTAATTGAAAACTCTTATCTTGGCCCTTTTCTACTGCTTTATCTCAGTTAAGTAGAAAATACAGTTTAATGCAGGAATCTGTTAGTAAAATTCTGGTCCCTAAATACAGTTATGCTTACTGACAATTCTTTGATCTAGCCTTCGATGTCTATTACTCCAGTTAAAAATGAACCTTTTAATTTGGCACACAATGGATCTTTAAGTGAAGTTGTATTTTAAAAACAGCATTAATGCAACTTCATCCGTAACTATGCAGTTATTACCGCCTTTCTTTAAACTCCTCTTCTCCCATAACAATTCAGAATCTATATGCTCTTGGGTGTTGAGTGACTCATTTTTCTTTCAAATTCATAATGAGTAGTCTATGATTTACAAGATTTTCTTTCTGAAATAAAATCCATACTTTTTTTTGTTATAGTTTGATACTTTTATGCCATTTTCCCCCCATAGTGTTCCTACTAATCTGATTCTATCTTGCAAGGATGTGAGATGAATCTATTTAGAATACAAAACAGTAGTGTAGGTCAAGTCCACTAATAAATTCAATAGCAAGGATTAGCGGAGGTAAATTCTCCTTCCCTTGACAACATCAAGTATTTTCAAGGATATGGACGTATCGGAAGGAAAAAAAAAAAATGCAGTAACAGCAATCTGCTATTTTCAGTGAATAAAATATTCCAGGTTTTCCTTTCCAATGGAAAAAATTAACTTGGGGTTTTTTTGGTAATTGGAAGTAAAATCACTGATTAATCATTTACAAAAATATATTGAATTTGTTTTGTGTAGATTTTTTCTGCTATATAAGAAAAATATTAAATGTTTTGTTGAAAGTATTGCTGTATTTATTCTTGACCAATTTTACTTTTTTGTTGTTCTGTGTGATACTTTGGCATGCTTAGGTAATCCTGTTGGAATAAATGGAGTAAGACCTTGTGAGACATAAATGCAACCAGACATTTACTAAAATGTTAGATTCCTACTGACCCTGATGTTTGTTGCAATCCTTGCTGAAGTCCAGGACTTAGACCTGCTCATATCTCCTTGTACTTGTCCAACCTAAGAGCATTCCATACATACTTCTGCTGGACTCCGAGCTAGTCTGTGGATGCCATGAAGCTCATGGCATTCTCATAACACATGACAATTTCACAAGTGTTAATAAAGTGTCAATGAAGCCATCATACACATTGTTAAAACTTTCCTTGATAGATGATCGGAAACAAAGTTGACTTGTATAAATATACACAGTACTGTTCAGAGGTTGTATTGGACAATAAAAGTAAATTCATCTAGGGACTATATGTCATTTAAAACCTAATGCCAGAGAGCTAAAGAACCTTTATGACAGGAAATTCTTAAGGAAACTCAGGAACACGCATATATATAGTCATATAATATACTACACATTACCATGAGAATTCTAGAAGCTTTTAAAATAAAAGACCTAAGGTGCATGAGATCATAGCTGAAAACAACCATCCAATGCCAAGATATTTTTAGGGTAATGACTAAATTGTGACTGAAAAAGAGCACCTTAAAATACTGTTTTATCTCACAAACAGGATTTGGTTGGCACAAATGCACTTCATTTGTCCCAAATCAGGGCAAAAAGAGATTTTTCTGAATTTCTACAGAACTGTGCTGCTTTTATTCTCATGAGTTTACATGTATGCATACGAAGCAATGAGAGAAATAACATTCAATGCTCAAAGTGTGAGTCTGGGCACTGGAAACTATAGTTTCCTTTTGAGAAATCACAGTAAGTGCGTTAACTTCCAATACAAAATGGTTCTTCTTCCCCCAGCACTCACAGGATTTGCTATATGACCTCCTTTTTCTAATCCCTAGTTCATTCATATCCTTTCTCTTATCCATACTGTCGTTCCTTGTGAATGACAGTACATCATTCTTATACTCTCTCATACTCTTTCATTGTATTCTCCTACACTCCAATATATAAATGCCCTTGTCACCTTTCCTCCTGTACTGTCCCTCTCAGGTGTACCTTATTCTCAGTGCATCATCTCAGCCCTCTTGTAGATGCACAATGAATGTTCCCCTCTTCTCACCTGGGGCATCACTAAACTCTGGGGTGAAGTCCTCGATACTAAATGTCTTAGCCTGAGCTACTTCTACTATCAAGTTCTCCCAGATATCTTTTAGTAATTAATAAAGATGGATCCTGACAATCAGTTCAAGAATGACAAAATATACAATGGCTCAGACTGATTAAAGATCTTGGGATCTTCTCCCCCTCCTTGAATTCTTGCTTGCTCACTCAAGAGTGATTTTTTTTTAAGTAAAAACACTTTATATATGTATATAGCCTATAGTATTTTCAGTGGCTCTGGAGGAGAGATATGCCATTTGGATACGGAGTATCACTTTAGCTGGGTTTATACAAAACTCCAAACAGGAATAGTTTCCTGTACTGTATTTACTCTGAAAGTAAGGTGGTTTTGTGAAGAACCAGGTGTACAGCTCAACTCTTCTCACAGACTATTTTTGTTGAGGCGAAAAAACCCTCAACAAACCCTAAGAAAAGGTTTGTTCCTAAAAAATAAAAGCAAATATTAGGATAGAAAAACTTACTCAAAAAAATTTTAAACTTTATTCTTACACTGAGCTTTTCAAAGACTCTTAAACAACATGGTATTAAGGCAACAAACATTTGTTAAAAAAAAAAAAAAAACAAAACCAAAAACATTTTAAAATAAGTAGCTTTAATACAAGATAAATCTATTGAATACTTTAAAAAAAAAACAAAAAAATAACACTAAACCATTTTTCAAAACAGTAATCTCTATCTCCTTTATTATCTTCTGCTAGAGAGGTTTGCTATTTCTGATTTATCAAAAATCTCTGAATTCCCTCAAATCTGAAGGCATATTTAGCTATGGCTTGAGTTCAAGAGTTATTCAACAGCTTCCTTGTTGAAACATATAATCTTCTGCATCGATTATTTCCCCTTTCTTAGTTTCACCTCTTCTGTGTGGGTTTACATTACAGCATTATCTCCATTGACTCGTGTGAACAGTACACTGCTCCTTGACAATCTTTCAAAATTTCTTGCCCATTCTCCACTACATTTTCTATTTTCAAGGTCCAACCTCTGTACCTCTGTTGAACAACTAATCTTGTTGGACAGATAGGATTACACTAGTCTTTGCACTATACTATAGTCACTGCAGTTCTTCTCCACACAGGCTCCAAAGCAGCCGTAGAAGCAGTAAATGGAGCTTCCACAAGGTGCCTGTAGCTCTGCTTCCCATTCCCAATAAGCCCTGCCAGGTCTGCATTTCATGTGTAGATTTCTCCTTTCCCCTCAAGAGTAAGTCCCTAATTCCCAGTATGGAGTGGATTTCCACCCATTTAGCTCAGCTGCTCCACGATGGTTCATGGGCTAGAACTACTGTTGAATTAATTTCTGTATTAGACTGCATTTTACCATCTGTGGGTTCTTGCAGCAGTAGTTACAGAATCCTTCCAAGTTCGCTCACATCGTTACTATTTGACAACACTGAAAATGCTGTCCAACTAAAGCAGGAAAAAATATTGAGAAGTTAATTTAGATACAGAAGTAAATATGGCTACATCTTATAAATATGCAGAACAAGCAGAGAGAAATAGGTAATCTTTTAAGACTCTAACAGGCACCACTCAAGAACAAAGAGGTCTCCAATTTTACAATGTTACTCTTTCCAGTTGAGCACAACCTGCAATATTGACAAATAGTCTGCTATCCTAGACTGACTGAGTTATCAGTTTCACAGTCCCTAAAAGAACAGTTAAAAGACTTGAGTAAAGATGTTGTAAGTGCGGTTTTATCTACAGGAAAACAAAATACTATGCCGCTACTACAATTATGGTCTGAAAACACTAAAATCTACACTCAGAGTTAGCAGAATTACAGTAGGAAAAAAACCAAACAAAAGAGAGAATGGCATTTTATCCATAGGTTATTCCAGTAACCTGGAGCTATGCTCTGGGCAATATAGCAGGCAGTAGATAGCAAAACCACTTTGGGATTCCTACTGATACAAAAGATGTTCTTATAAGACAGGCTTTTGATTTAAGAACTTAGAAGTATTTGATACAACAGCCATGAATCTCATTCTGTAGCAAGACTAAATCTGCTCTGCTTATGGACCCCCACATATCTTATTTAATTGCATCAATGAGGAATTGCCAGTTTCCAGCACACTGACAGAGGGACAGGTAGCTGTGATGTATATTTTTAAAAATGATTCTAACATTCTTTAAACATTTTTGTTTCAATTATATAGTTATTGGCTTAAATATCATTAGACTTTCCATGTGACTATGTAAACTTGGGATTTAACAACCTGAAAACACAACCCTTATTCTATCAAGAAAGATGAAAAGAAACAAACACATCCCAAATCTAGTTATTGCTTTCATTTCACACAGTGCTTATGGTTATATGGAAGACTATGAAGTCTCAGAGCCACTCTGCTCTCCTTCGTATCCTGGAGAACTCTTACTATTTCAGTCCAACTTGCTATCTTAGGTTTACAACCGGCCTAAAACCTTTTGGGAAAAGATACAATCACTTTAGTTCTGTGAACTAATTAAAAAATTTGGGTGCAGCTGGAAAGAGTCAGTACATGTATTTATCATTTAGTGCAAATCCTTCAAGCATTATTCACTCATTTTTAAATAACTTTAGAACTCAATGAACAATATCATGCAGGGTTCATAAAATATTAAGATAAGGAATGTATAACAAATACACATTTGCCAGTTACATCAGTAAAAGTTTAGCCTTAAGAGGAATGGAGAAGGCTGGATGTCAGAAAAAAGAGAAGGGCACAGGGGAAATACATTCCAAAGAAACCAAAATATCCTGGGGTCTGTGCCAGCATGACATTGCTCATGAAACCTCATTGAGCCAAGTCAGTGGAGACATCCCAATACACACTGGGAGACATCCCAATACACATCCCAATAATACTTAAATTATCTCAAAATAGTGGCAGAGAGAGAACTGAAAACTATCAGAGTAGAAAGCAGATTAAATTATCACATGGCAACCTTTTCCCCCACAGATCTTTAGCTCATGCTACTTGGAGAACAGTGATGGCAATACTCAATTCCCCAGCAAGAAAACACAACATCGGCCAATGTTTCACCTAACATTACTGCAAACTGTTTGTATTCTTTGTATTATGGAAATATCTACTGCCAAGAAGGCCTCCATGCCTCAGCATTTCTCATAGACATAAATAACACAGTTTATAAACCAACTGAAGAGATTTAGCATACTAGCTGCTCAAAAGAGTAATTGGTTTAACATAACAGACAAAGAAGCAAGGTTGTTTAGGTCACTTATTTGTGGATCAAACTAAACGGTGTAAACAAGCATGGGATTTGATTTGTCCTGTTCACCAGCTTGCTCAAGCTAATAATGCCTGATTCACTCTGAAATGCTGTATCAAATACAATTGATTTCCTTTTCTTGCATTTGAATACAAATATAAGAAAAGGAAATTGCATGATAAAAGGAAGTGCATGTTAGGAAAAACCTAGGCATATAGAGCATCAGATTTGTTTAGAATTGATCACATGGCATGTGAGATGAACTAGCACAGCATAATTTTAAGGTAGTGTGTTTCTCAATGGCTTAACCTAAAGCAGAACCTAACTACTAGTTAGGCCTGTTCCTTATTCCAGGACTTTTTAAATCATCAGGTTACTGCTTTTGTGGACATCTGATGACATTACCTCTTGGCTGATGCAGTGTTTGTTTTTTAGCCAGATAGCCGTGCATCTATAATATGCATCTACACTGCTGCATTTAAGAGGTCATTGGTTTAGCATCACAAAGGTCACAAAAAGCAGCCACATTGACTGTGATCCTCCTCTGAATCCCTAAGCACTCAACTGGTATGACTTGGGAGATAAAGAAAAATGATTGGAAGGTTTTACTCAGTAGAGGGTTTCCAAGCAACCTTGCACAGTTGAGCAACCTCAAGCAATGGGAACAATGGCTATCTTTGGCAAGGATCCATTAAAGGGAAGCCTGCAGCAACACCATTGTATTCCCACCACCAGTGGCTATAAATATAGGCTACATTAAACAGGATAAGAAATAAAATGAAAACAAACCTGGAAATAGGGTGAGCAGAGGGCTGGGCAGATTGACTAATTTTTGGCATCGCTTTAACTCCAATTCTTGTAGAATATAGTAAAGGATTAAAAACCTTTGCTTAAAGCACTAAACTTTGTACTGCATTATTTCTAATACATTTGGCATTCTGGTCTAGGCACAGTCCTGACATACTGTAAAGATAACAAGGTGTTGTGAGATTTCTAGTCACTCACAACTCATAACCAGTTCAACCCCTCAAAGCTATAATTTAGATCCTTGCTGGGATAGTTTAACGTAGGTCAAGCTTGGTATTTTTCACATTCTTATCTCATGCTTACAGAGGATTTTCTCAAAATCTAAAAATTCCAGCCCACACATCTGAGTGAATTGGTGGTAGTTCTGAAGAGATGCGACTTGGATGCCAGACAGCTACTCAGTGGTTTTAGACTGCAAATTGCAAGATAGGTCAAAAAAATAAGAATATGGTGAAATATTTTTTTATTATTATTTCTTACAGCCGTGTTTTTAATGCAACTGCTAAAAAGCATTTCCTTTTAAACACTGCATCCAAATGACTCACGTTATGTAGGGTGACCAGAAATGAAATAGTACAATTTTCTGCCATAAGCATTTATGATCCATTTGCATAAGCCTTAAAGCTTGTCTCTTAAAAAAAAAAAAAACAAACCTGATGTTTTAATTAAAATGTTTGTAAAGAAAATTCAATATGTACAGAAATAATTTAGAAGATTTCATTAAATAAATTACTCTGACTAGACTTCCTTTGAACTCTCACAGCTTGTGTGCAACTGATTTTCCTTGCAGCAAATAAGCAATCATAATAAAGGTTTTTTTGAGCTTTGCAGAAATACGCAACATTGTAATATCAAACAAATAACTGAAAATTCACAATATGTTTGGTACTGCCATGAGTTACATATTTGTCACTAAACACCCTACCTTATTTCCTAGAATGTCAATCGAATTACATTTCCAAGAAGAAATCATCATGTACATGTCCTATTTTCAGCAGATATTTTTGTGATACCTCTAACTGCAGCACTAAAATAACTTGGGAAAAAAGACTGTGAAGGTAGAAATTGTAAAACTAAAGATACCACAGATTCACCTTTGAAAATAAAATACTGAGCAGATAGACTTGGAAAACAAACAAATTACTCGACTGCTGTGCAGTAAAAATAATCTATAGATAAGTAGGCAAATTTACAAGCCATGCTCAAAGCATTGTTCTTGTACCAGGAGAGGTGTTGAGCAGTACAATTTAATATTCATTCAGCCAAAACAAATAAATTAAGATGTGTAATGCTGAATACTTACACCTGTTGTCGTACCATTTCTTGAAAGTTCAAAATTCTGCTTTTGAAAATTCAGGATGGGAAAAAAAAATCAATAATTTTAGCAGCTGTTTGCTTATTTTAATAAAATCTAATAATACATCAAATGTGTCTTACATCTTTAGAATTATATTAATAAAGACCATAATTTCTGATTAAGTTTCCCATTATACAAACAAGTTCTCCTTACAAAACAAATGTAATATAGTGAAGTTTTTCCATGACTCCAAATAAAGGTAGAATATATCTTTCCCTACCTTTCTTTTATCCTATTACAGCAGATGGTGATGATGCATAATCAGATTTCAGAGTCTCATTCAGATCAATTTCTGTACTTTCTACCATTGTTTAACCACTTGGATTGTTTGCAAACTTCCTTTAATATACAGAAAAGACTTTTGCATCAAGCTGTGCTCATTCAGTCCCATGCAGAAAAGCTTTACACCAACTGAAGTTATTGTACAGACAGTTATTAAGTTATTCTACTTGAAAACTTAACTTGCATAAGTTTGTACATGTATAGAATCTTTAGTCTAAACTTAGGATACGGGGCTTTTTTTAGAGTCTTTCATCAGTGTAAATGGTTATTTCACACTTGGATTTTTTTCCCCCGCTTTGCGCTATTACCATCTAATCAGCCCAGAACCCAGATTAGGACTGTCATGTTGCATCAGGAGTTTACAGTGAGTGCTCACTAGAGTGCCTTTAATCCTCCAAGGTTTACTCAAATGTCACAACCATCTGGAGGAAAAGGCGACTCCTTGCTGGGTCCTGCTGACCACAAATCATTTGTAAGGAGAAAAAAAAAGACAATAGAAAGCAAAATGCTAAGTATTTTCTTCCCTCCCTGACAAACACACCTGCAGAACTACTTTTGATATCATAAGCAAAATCAGGAATAACTTCACAACTTCACTTTAACTACTACAACTTAAAAGATGCCTAAGGTCATTTTGTCATCACAGGCCCAGAAGAGCAAGTAACACAATATAACTAGAATATATCAATGAGAAATTATCCTACAAGTTTGTAATTAGTTTGACAATACATAGACCTCTTGTTTGGACTAGAGTTCCATTATATTACATTTTTTGTCAAACTCACTAGTTACATTCCATGTTTGAAAAAACTTATAGATCCTTTACTCCAGAGTTTTTATTCCTTTGTAACTCAGAGATACTCATAAAATCATTGTGACAAACTTAAAATTACATAAATACATGTTAAGTAATGAGGAACTCATATGGTCTTCATGAAATTACAGTAATATAATAGCAGCTTTACCACAGTTTTTATCAGAAATCTGGCATAGAATGGAAATATATGGCATTATAGCTTTGCTCAAAGCTTTTACTTCAGAGCAATGAGGAGGAGGTTGTACACCGAATGCAAGCTCTTGCTTTCTGTAAGAAAGAAGTCTGTGTCTAGTTTTCATTTTGAGAAGATACATTCCTAATCCTCTTCTCCAAGGAAAGCCACTTCCTAATCTATCATGTACAAGACTAGGAAGGCAGCTGCATACCATTCTTTAAATAGCTGCATCTGCTACTGTATTTACTTTCCATGCATCACCTTAAACAGTTTACCTGTGTTTATTGTTAGTCTTCCATTTAAAAATTAAGAAAAACAAGGGAAAAAATAGGTATTGTAGGCACATGCATAGCTCCACATCTTCTGTACTTGCCAAAATGGCATTCCTATCCTTACTTTCTGCTTTTTCTCTGCAGAGTATTTTACAGTTAAAAAGTTAAAGGGCTGTGAAAACACATAACAGAAGTGTGGAGCTTCCCATAGCCATCATCTAAACATAAAGAGCTTTTCTGCAGTTAACAAGGCACTGTCTAGATTTAGCCTGCTCAGCCCAGTAAGTTACTTTAAAAAACAAGTTAAAAATTCAGAAGTAAATGCATTACTACTCTCATAGGGTATATCAACAGCATCTTTGACCACTGATTTTCTGTAAGCTCACTTTCACGTTTACTCACTTTCATGTTTGCTCATTTTGATGCCATGGCATTGTTTTATACCCAGAACTTACTAGCTAAATATTAGTGTTGATTACCAAGGTGTCACTGGATGACTTGTAATTGCAATGAAGTGCCCTTGTTTCCTATTAATATATCTATTTGACAAAATTTCAGCCACATTTTATACCTACTTCCAATACATTCATCTACAGTTTTATTATTCTCTTCAGGGAACCCTTGATGTCCAGTATTTGCATTCATAAGCTTGTAAATAACTCTGTGAAAGCTGGAGGAAAAATCACTATTTTTTCAGAAATACTGCCAACTAAGTCTGATTCAATTTCTGAATCTGTTTTTGCTTTGCAATCTGTAGGCTCTACTTTAATTTCTGATACTTCATGATGAACAGCCCTTATGTGCTGTGTAGGGCAGAAAGCTCTATTCCTTTTCTTACAGATACATGACATGTTCAGTTCTCATTATAAAAGAAAACATGACTTTTTCTTTTTTGTCCGTAGTCTATTACTTTATTTATGCATAAGGAAATACTACCTTCAGCACTGTATTTGAATTAATCATTAAAGCCAAAAAATGTTTTGTTGTAAGAAACATAAAAATGTCAGCTAAATTCAAAACACAAGAAAAACAAGCCTAATGTCTTCAGTGCTTTGCTTTGAACCGAGGATGGGGAGTCGACACTTCTATCCTTAGATCCTTCAAAACAATTAGAGCAGTGGCTTACTTTGAGTTTTAAATCCTATCTTGCAAATATCAGTTTTATTTATATTCCTTATTCTTTTCCCAGAATAGAATTACAGTGTTCGCTCCCTTGCCTTACATCCTCCTACCAAACCTCAGGCAACCAATTTAACCGAAGGGGTAAGACATGCTAGGTCATCAAAATCATTCAAAAATCTAAAGCTCTACAAATGCATAAAACATATTTTCTGTGAACTGTTTATAAAAGAGAAAACAGTTTTTCTTGAGAAAAACTTCTTTTCTGCTACTGTGCTTCTTGCACCTGCATGTGTCATTGGTTGTCAGAAGGTACTCAAGGCCAATCAAAAGTCAGGGTCAAATAATGAGAACTAATTGAGACTTACCTCTGCTTTCAAACAAATTCACTTTCTAATAATGAGTAAGTATTGTGAGAAGATAACACAGTTCTGAGAATTCAATAAAGATATTAGATGTTATCAGCAAGCTTCCAAATAGCATTAAAACACAGAAATGGTCTAAGCCTATAATTTGTGGGAACAATTTCTTTAAAGAACTGCAAATTTTCTTTTTCTAATCTGGCATATTTGTATAGTACAAAATCTTCAGACACAATAGCTACAACACATTCTACATACTAACAAAATCATATACCCTTTTTCATTTTTTACCTAGTACAGTTGTGACTATCTGTAGGAATGGTAAAAAATATCATCAGAGAATAAATATGCATTAAATAACCCTTAATCCACAGAACAAGTAAATGCAATGTGGAAAAAAAATCTTTCTCCTACATTCTGAGCAGGAACCAGACAGGTTCAACAGAGCAAGAACAAAACAATCTACAGTAATTTATTTTTCAGATCTGTGAACTCATAGTAAGTACCAATCACTATGACACAGTAATTCAATAAAGCACCAAAAGCTGGAAGGAAATTAATAGAGAACAAGCAAATAAAAATCTCACACGATTATCATTCACAGATGCCTATGTTGTACCAGCAGCAACGGGAGACCAGTCAGCAAATATGACCAGATGTTATATCCTTTAGATTTTGTACAAAAATTAAAGATACGAGCAATACAAAAGTGATAGCACAACATAGTGATAGATGTTACTGTCATGTTCTCAAAGTAACGTTCTCTGTAACGAATAAGGTTCAGAAACTTCTAGACTGAATATCTCAATATAGAAAGTTAATCATCTTTTCTCCAAAGCCCTTTGAGAATAATGTCGCTATTAAGATGTGCTATAATACAAACAGTAGAGACAGAAATTATATCAAAAGTGATTTTTGTAGTGGGGCACTTTGCATATATAACACGAACACTGATTACAGAGATCTCAGGGCAAAGTAAATATCTGCTTCACTGATGCTTTACCAAAACAAGGCAAGGCTTTGGGCTATCTCTGTGTGACAGAGTTCAGGTGACAGCAAAGCCTCATCTCACAGACTTCTACTCATTCATTCAGCCCACAAACAGGCAATTAGGAAACAAAGATCCCATCCTACACCATGTTCAAATAGTGATGCCTCAATACCAACTCAGGTGCATGGCAGAAGGGTCATGTTAAAGGATAAGGCTGTGTTTGTACTTACTATGAAGGAAACTACAAGCAACAAATATTACAGTTATTTTTCACAGGATAAGTAACATTGTGTTCTGCCTTAAAGCAAATTTAAAATTTCAAAACAGAGTGATGACGCAGATGAAATACAGACTGACCTTGTCTGTGGAAGTCAGAAAGGAGCACTGCCAGAGACCTATTAATAAAGTTTAATAAGATTAAAGAGTATGCTTTTCAACAGGTCTCCATTTGGAAATAACCAGTCATAATAAATTAAATGTTAGGATGCTTTAAAGCACAAATGACATTTAGGGCCTCCAGTAAATATTAGGTTTGTTCTATGCGCTACATTGATAAAGAATGTGCACTCCACAAATGTACCAACAACAGGAGGGAGGATTACTGTTCACAAGCTCCATGGCCTGAACAGAGAAAGACAAAGAAATTAAGAAATTTAAAGACATGTACTAAGTCCTTGAGAAACACTGCTGGGTGCAGGAACAGGAGGCTCAATGTAGTTGCTCAGTATGATTTAGGAATATTTATATTTCCTTGAACAGTTGACTGGGAGGTATTCATTGTTCCTACCATACTTTATGCTAATATAATTCAACTTTCAAAATCTGTTCTAGTCATTGCATTTACCAACATGTTTCTACTGCAAATTTCTTGCATTTCTCATCTTCACCAATTGTTTTTTGAATGACTTATTTGCTTAATTTTTTGACAATAAACTGTAAATATGATACACTTAGGCTTTCACTTCTACATAGACTGAAAGCAGTTGATAAAAGCACAAACCAGTATTCACACATCTTAATATTTAAGATAGTTAATGCACAGTATTGAACTATATTTTTAAAAAATACTTCATGTCAGAAATGCTCAAACATTTTGCTAATGCATCTTGTTAACACCGAAAAAGAAATAATCCCAGATGTTTATCTTTCGGTAAAGCACATCTGATATAAATGAAATCATCTTAAATGTAATATTTTCATATGAATGGCATAATTAAAAATTTGTATAAACGTCTTGAAAAGACACAAATCAACAATCACAGTCACATCATCAGTCAGATTCAGATCACTACAGCATGAATATTTTAAAGTCTGCTTAGCCACCAGATTCATCATACAACCTATCTGCTTCTTCAGGTGTACAACAAAACCTTTAACCATGTTAGCCCCAATAACGTGCAGTGCTCCCCTCCAGGTGTCTAACCTTTTATAAATAAGACGGCATTTTAAATAAAAACCCCAGACAATATACCAGCATGATGATATTTCTACATGTCTATTAGAAGATAGCAAAGATGCAAAGAAATGGACAATTAAGGCAAAGAAAGATAAGCATACTTATGGGTCTATATAATGCAGAAATAAAACAAACATAGTGAGCAAATATACCAACACACCAAGTACTATGTACTATAATCAACTGCTCAAAGAAAGCAATTTAGGATTTGAATATTCTTGTATCTTTTCCACACTACAGTGAAAAAAGGAAGTGACTAGCGCAGACTTAGTTTCTCTGACAAAATGAAAATATACCAAGAATCCTCTCACAATAGGTTCTATAGAAATTTCCCATGTCCATCCCATTTATATGTAAAATAAATGTGTAGAATGTGTAAAGCTTCTACAGAACTTCTTTTTTTTTTTT